>JAOTQJ010137969.1:13489-40636 GCA_025642045.1 Solanum sejunctum | reverse complement strand
TTCTTCTTCTTTTCCCTCTTGGGGCATATACATAATCCTATGTTAGGAACATATTTCAAAGAAAGGAGTATATACACCTGGGGATAGTCCACGCTGATATCCAATCCATCGGTGCTTGGTCATCATCCTACTAGAATACATATATATGTAGATGCTTGTAAAAGAGGCATAAGACTTCAAATTGTTTACATACATTCTTAGGCATAAAGGCCAAATCATATTCTTTATAGTCATGTACAATATGCTAAAAATCCAAAACATTCTTCATGACATACTTTCATGCATAGGGATAGCTCCTCTAGAGTACCTTCTTGAGAGATGAGTATGGACCCTTGGGGATAGCCCACCCCGACTCAACCTCAATCGATGCTCCCATAAATATAGTGGTATAATTACCTATAAATTGCTCCTTGAGCCATAATCATGGACATATATGTGATCACATTCTTGTCATAACCATAATCATATCAAAATCATTTACATAAGCATAATTGGGCTTAGCCCACTTCATAATTTCCATTAAATCTCATGAACATGAATGCATATGCTAATGATGTGAGGAACACATGGGTGATTAATATTCAATCTAAAATCAATAATATAGTATGAAATTCAATTGAAAACATAATTAAATTCATATTTAAAGCCATAATATAATAACCCATGAATAAACAAGCCTTAAAAAGAGACATACATATTCATAATTTCACAAACCCAATGTAATTCATCATATAATAATTTAAATCATCTTAAAATCATCAAATAAAACTAACCATGCATTGATAGAATTTTAGGAATCATAGTATTCAAAACCCTAATTTAAAGTAACTAAAATTTCATAGAAATTGCTTGAAAATAGATTATGTCTCCTTGATTAACGGAAATCAAGGATCAACCCACATAAATTCGCATGATGAAGAGCAACCAACAGAAAAATTGATGAAGAATTGAATATGTCTTGATTCCCAAGTTGAAAATCTACAAGAACTCTTGAGAGAATTTGAGAGAGTCTTTTGAATGAGAGAGAGTAAGTGTGAATAATCTGAATAGGATTTTAGGTCTTTAGAATGTCATTATATAGCATTGGAGATCCCAAAATACCAATAGAAATAATTGAATTTATGAAAATGACATTAATGAAACGGAATTTAGCAAAACTCGTATATATCCTCGCACAAACGAGTCGTACAAAAGCGAGCATAACATCTTCATCTGAACTCTAAATAAGGTGAAACCAAGTGTGTTGGAAATATAAACCAAAGAGATTTAATTTTATATATCGTATATGCATATTTAAAGTTGATCCTTCTATTGGTACTTGTGAAAAACTTAGCCGATAAAATTCCTTTAAACTTGACTTGATGTAGGATCCCACGATGGCCTTAAACAACATAAATAAGATTGAATTGAAGGCTTAAAGATGAACCTAGCTTGAGATTGAAGATCACATACTTAGAAAAGTTTTAGAAAATCAAATCCACCGAGGATCATACGGCCCGTGTCAAGTCACACGAGCCGTGTGACTACACTTAGGCCAAAAATAGTCGTTGCAAGCTTAAGGCCCTTCAAACGGCCCTCCACGTGGTTCATGAAGTGTCACACAACCCGTGTGGAGTCTAAGTGTGACGTGCCTTAGCTCAAAAATCTATACCAAGACCACACTCCCAAAATTTAAGGCCAAGTGTCATACCACAGGAGGCCACTCGGTCCGTGTGACCTCACACGGGCTGTGTAGTCTCCCTTGAGATAACATTTGGTCCAAATTTTATCCAAAAAGGAATCCTCAAGTGACTATAAAGTCATACAATATCCGGGTTATTACAGTATCATTATTTGTTTGGCTATGAGGATTATGTCTCTATTATTCATATGATGTAAAAGATCCTTAGTCTCAAATTGCCCCCATAGTATGAGTCATACTTACCCGCCTCTTAGTTCATATATGCTATGTGTTATGTGATTCCATGATAATCCTTTTCCCCAAGATATCCCCATAGCATGAGTCTTACTTTCCCTTCACTTAGAACTATGTGTTTACTTTTGACAATGCTTCCGAACCGGTGATGTGAATTTGGATACTATGTGGCTTATTTGCGAACTCTCGGGTTCCCATTCACCATGTTACTCCTAAACCCTAGGTCCGAGTCATGATAGAAAATCAATAGGAAAAGGTTTATTCTGAGTTGAGTGTGTCGTTTGAGCAACAAAGAAAAAAATTAATAAAAAATTATTTTATTAAAAAAAATTAAATCTAACTTGAGTTGAATTTTTCACTTTAATAGAAAAGAAAATCAATAAATAAAAGTTATTTATGAAAGAAGCTCAAACCTAATCTGAGTTTAAATCTGTCCCATGAGCAGTGAAGGAAAATAAATTAAAAATGATTTATTGAGAAAAGCTTAAATCGATCCTGAGTTGAATCTTTCACTTGAGCATCAAAGGGAAAAACAATTAAAATAATTGATCTATTAAGAAAACTTAAAGCCTAACCTAAATTTAATCCATCACTTGAGCAACAAAGAAAAACTCACTAGTGACTAGCAAGTCTAAACGGGAAATGTGTATGTAATGAAATATCGCATGGAGAGAGAGAGAGAGAGAGAGAGAGAGGAACAATTCTTACGAATTGAAGGAAGTTTTTGTTTGCAAAAAGCCCTTCCCTTGGGAAAGGATCGATGACCTTTATAGTATTACTAGAGAGAAACGGCCCGAATGGAAGGAGGAGCAGTGGCAAGTATATCAAATTTTATATGACAAAGAATAAATGTAATGAGATTCTATATGAGATAGAACAAGTGTATTTTGATTTTATATGAAAAGAATGTCTATGGATTTCAATTACTTACATTTTGTACTTTCTAAGATGCATTTAAGTCTTTTTTTAATTTAAATTTTCACTTTATCAAATTTAAATAACCAACTTCAACACACATAGATTATCATTGAAAACAAGAAACAGATGGTAAAAGGAAAATTATCAACTTAAAAGCTCTAAGGTTGGGGAGAAAAAAAGAGAAGATACAATTTTATTAAAAAAATAAGAACAAATGCTCTAAATGCAGATTTCACAAACGGAGTCACGCAACTAGCTTTATTGCTTATGAATTTGAAGTTATATTTTTTCCTTTCAGATTTTCAACTGCTCATTATACACATTTAAATAGAGTATTTTACACTCAAATTATGAATTGTTAATTAATTCACCTGCGACACACGTATCCAAAAACTGGCCTGTTAAGAAAAACTCAGGCTAGCCTAACCTAAGTTTAATTTGTCACTTGAAAAACAATGAAACAAATCAACTAAAAAATTTATTTTAATGAAAAAAATCTCAAAATGAACTAAAGTTAAATCTATCACTTGAGCAGTGAAGGAAAAATTAATTAAAAATGATTTATTGAAAACAACTCAAGCCGAACTAGAGTTAAATCTATCACTTGAGAATCACAGGAAAAATCAATTAAAAAAATTGATCTATTAAGAAAATCTCAGGCCTAACCTAAACTAAATTTATCACTTGAGTAACAAAGAAAAAATCAATAGTGATTAGCAAATCGAAAGGGAAATGAGTATGTAATGAAAGATCGTGCAGAGAGAGAAAGAAAGAGAGAGATAGAGAGAGTAACAATTCTTACCAATAGAGTTCTGTACACTCAACTTATGCGTGCAACGTGCGTAACAAGAAACAACTCTACTGAGTTGAATTTGTAACTTAAGCAACAAAAAAATCAATAAAAAAATTGATCTATAGAGAAAGGATTAAAATCTAATGTGAGCTGAATCTATTACTTGAGTAGAAAAAATCAATAAATAAAAATGATTTATGAGAGAACCTCAAACCTAATCAAAGTTGAATCTGCCGCTTCATCAGAAATAAAGGAAAAATCATTTAAAAATGATCTCGATCCTGAGTTGAATTAGTCACTTGAGAATCAAAGGAAAAATAAATTAAAAGATATATCTATTAAGAAAAGCTCAGGCCTAACCTAACCTAAATCTATCACTTGAGTAACAACGAAAAATTCAACAGTGAGTAACAAGTCTAAAGGGAAATAAGTATGTATTGCAAGATCATGCAGAGAAGGGGGGTGGGGGGGAGAGGGGAATTCATCTGCGACACACGTGTGAACAGAAAGTAATCTATTAAGTCGGATTTGTCACTTTAGCAACAAAACAAAATCAATAAAAATTTGATCTATAGAGAAAAGATTAAATCTAACCTAAGTTGAATCTATCACTAGAGCAGAAAAGAACAACTAATAAATAAAAATGATTTATGAGAGAAGCTCAATACTAACCTAAGTTAAATTTGTCGCTTGAGCAATGAACAAAAAATCAATTAAAAATAATTTATTGAAAACACCTCTAACCAAACCTGAGTTGAATCTGTTACTTGAGAATCAAAGGAAAAGTCATCTAAAAATTTGATCTATTAAGAAAAGCTTAGGCTTAACCTGATATAATCTATTAGTTGAGTAAAAGAAAAAATCAATAACGAGTAGCAAGTCTGAAGGGAAATGAGTATGCAACGAAAGATCATACAGAGAGAGAGAGAGAGAGAGAGAGAGAGAGGAACAATTCTTACCAATAGGATATTGTACACTCAAATTAATTAGTAAGTCTAAATTAATTCACCAGTGACGCAAGTATGACTGACTAAGTCTATTGAGTTAAATTTGTCACTTGAGCAAAAAAACAAATCAATAAAAAAATTAATCTATAGACAAAAGATTAAATCTAACCTGAGTTGAATCAATCACTTGAGCAGAAAAGAGCAATCAATAAATAAAAATAATTTATGAGAGAAGCTCAATCTTAACCTTAGATAAATCTATCATTTTAGCAATGAAGGAAAAAGTAATTAAAAATGATTTATTAAAATAAGCTCAAACTAAAAAAGATTGAATGTCTCACTTGAGAATCAAAGGAAAAAGCAATTTAAAAAGTTGATCTATTAAGAAAACCTGAAGCCTAACTTAATGTCACGACCCGGACCTAGGGCCTAGACCTAACACGGCAATGAGAAACCCGAAGGAACCCCAAAACAAGTCTCTTAGTATATCATTACACATCCTTGGTCATGGAAGTAATTCTACAACAATAAGAGATAGTAAAGACGGATAAATTGGGCTAAGGGACATCTTTAATTCCATAGAAACATAGAAACCAAGACTATAACTTTAATATATCATAAGGTTCCAATAACACCTCTAATTACATACATAGGAGCGGGCACCAAGACAATCTCCGGGCTCACCCTTATAGTCATAATTTTCCAACACATAATGAGAGTCAATACATTGCATGAAAATCAAGATACATATGTCCTCAGAGTTGAGGACTCACCAACTTGCTTTGAGAGGTCAAACTAGCCACATGGAGGAGGAGGACTATCAAGTGGAGCTCAGATTCCGACATGGTAATATCATGTAGTCATAGAGTATGCATTAGTACATTTGACTATACTAAATACATAGGATCCAATGCGACAAGAGATAAGTGACATAATTGAAATGCATAATTAGGCAATGAATGAGCATATAGCAATATAGCATGTATGAATGATGCTTGAAGTAAAATATGCTTATAAAGAACATATTACATATGTAAGAAGAGACAAACATTATGATGGATTGTCACACCCTACCATCTATGGTGATTGAGGTATCAACCCCTTGATTGGTTGATGGTTATCTTACACTACCATCCATGATAATTCAGGTATCAACCCCTCAATTGGTTGATGGTTGTCTCACCTTATCATCCCGATTTTCTCATCCTATCGTCCATGGTGATTGAGGTATCAACCCCTTAATTGGTTGATGGTTATCTCATCCTACATCCATGGTGATTGAGGTATCAACCCCTCTATTGGTTGATGGATATCTCACCCTACTATCCGTGGTGATTGAGGTATCACCTCCTGAACTATGCATGGTCAACTTACAATACTATAGATACTCTTTGTGAAAATAACTCATATAAACATTCCTTTCATCATCAAAAAGTCATTCAAATCATAGGTCATGCAATGGACCATCTAAAGCTCAAGAATCCAAAATTGGACATTTTATCAAACACTTGGCGGGTGTGTAATGCTAGTGTAAAATCAAGCAATTCAAGCCTGATATCATGCAGGAAAATGCAATGTAAAACCACCCATCAATACTTGGTAATACCCATATGCAAGATACATCAAAAACCTTCATCAAATCACACATTGTATCATACATTCATAGCTCAAAACATGCTTAAACAGTCACAAGTTTATGAAATCCCAACATAGTTTATAGTCAACTTTCATAATAAGAGATACCTATAGTAAAACAACTTGAAATCATGCTATTTATGTTAAAAGGGAGGTTAGACACCATGGGTGAAAGGACCCAATGGATGAAGCCCACGTACATTAATTTTGGAGATTTCCTTGGTGAAGATTGGGATGAGAACTTGATGCTTAAATGAATTCCTTAGATCAGGATTAAGGTTGGGAGACTTTAATCTTGGGTGAAATATTTGTCTAAGTGTTTGAGAGAGTTTTGGGGAATGTCTTGTATGATATGGTGTTCAAATATAACTAAGTCTAGGTACTTTTACGTATGAAGACTTAGGACCAAGACCCAAAAGTTTTGGACTGAACAAGAAAATTGGACAAAAAAATAGGCATCTCCACGCCTTAGCCGTATCGCGCTACGGGCACTGAATTCTCTATGGAAATCATCACTTTGGAAAAATAAATTTTGATACCGTTGCTCTAAAATCGTGATTAACCCATTTACCACTCAATTTTTTCCCCTGATCATAATATGAAGTTGGATTTTTGATATCAAACACGGATATTGAGATATACGATAATTATGATTTTGGGCACTTTCCAGGCATATTTTTGAGCACTTTTTGGGGTCGTTTCAATATCTCCCCATGGGATTATTTGTCCGTGATTGTCAAAGAAATGTATATAAGAGAAGTAAACAAGATAGATTCAACCCACACACAAATGCAACATTGAACTTAACTATAATTTAAAAAATCTCAACATAAGTGTTAAAATCACCATGAACTTGTCAATTTAAACATGAATGAATGCAAATGATATGAGGGCTAAAACTTAACACTTCAAATCACATAAAGGTCTTAGATTAGTACCTTAGGCTTGAGTAGAATGGAAGAGATAGGGATATAGCTTTTTCATTTCCACCTTGGCTTTCCATGTAGCACTCTCAACTTGTTCATTCCTCTAAAGCACTTTAATGGAAGCTACATCCTTATTCCTCAACCTCTTCACTTGTCTATAAAAAATTTTCATCAAAACCTCTTCATAGAACAGATTGTCCTCAATAATACCCATAACATTCAATGGTACAATAACATTTGGGTCACCCACACATTTCCTCAACATAGAAATATGGAAGACCAGATGAACCATGTTTGTGTCATTGGGCAACTCCAACTCATAGGCCACTTTGCCAATCCTCCTCAACACTTTATATGGACCCATAAATCTTAGAATAAATTTACCCCTTTTACCAAATTAAACCATACCCTTCATAGATGAAACCTTCAAATAGACCCAATCATTAACTTAAATTCAAGATTCCTTCTTCTCACATCGGCATAGGACTTTTGACGACTTTGAGCTATTTTCTACATTTCTCAAATCAACCTCACTTTCTCAAGAGCCTCCACAACCAAATTCGAACCCAACAAAGCCACCTCTCCTACCTCAAACCATCCAACTGGTGACCTATAACGTCAATCATAGAGAGCCTCAAAAGGAGTCATATCAATGCTTGCATGATAGCTATTATTATAGGCAAACTCAATCAATGGAAGATGATCATCCCAACTACTCCTAAACTCTAATATACAATCCCTAAGCATATCCTCAAGATTTTGGATGGTTCTTTCGGCTTGATCATTTGTTTGATGGTGAAAGATCGTACTAAGCGTAACCTTGGTACCAAGACCTCTTTGGGAGGACCTCTAAAAGTTTAAAGTGAATTGAGAACCCTGATCCAATATAATAGACAAAGGCACCCCATACAATCTAACCATATCATGAATGTAGAATCAATCATAGTTTTCGTCACTATATGTAGTCTTAACCGGTAGAAAATGAGCCAACTTTGTCATTCAATCAACCACAAACCAAATATGATCAAAACCCTTTCTAGTCTTAGCAACCTAACCATAAATTCCATGGTAATCTCCTTCCACTTCCAAGTAGGAATCTCTATGTCTTGGGTTAGGCCATCCGGCCTTTGATGTTTGACTTTCACTTGTTGGCAACTATAGCAACCAGATACAAATTTGGCAATGTCTTTCTTCATACCTCCTCACCAGAACACTTCCCTTAAATCCATATACATCTTTGTAGAACCAGGGAATGGAATAGGAAGAATTATGAGCCTCATCAAGAATCTTCTCCCTAAAGCCATCAATACTAGGCACAAACAACCTACCTTGGTGCCTAAGGGTACCATCACCCCCTTGGGGAAAAACCTCCACCTTACTATATTTTACCAAAGCCTTCAACTCTAACAAGGAAGGATCAAGGTCTTGCTTTGCTTTCACTTCCTCAACCAATGAAGATTTAGAACCATCAACTACCACAATACTCCCATTATCAACCTCCTCCAACCTAACCCCAATCTTGCCAACCGATGGACCTCCCCAGCCACCTCCTAGCCACCATTATCGACATGAGCTAGGTTACCCACAGACAGCCTACTCAAAGCATCGTCCACAACATTAGCCTTATTGGGATAATAATGCCCACTTATGTCATAATCCTTAAGGAGCTCTAACCACCTTCTTTGTCTCAAGTTAAGATCTTTTTGAGTGAACACATATTGGAGACTTTTATGATCAGTGAACACATCAACATGCACCCCATATAAATAATGATGCCAAATTTTCAAAACAAATACCATAGTGGCCAATTCAAAATCATGGATAGGATAATTCTTTTCGTGAATCTTGAGTTGTCTATAAGTATAGGCTATCACCTTACCACGTTGCATCAAAACACAACTGAAACCAACCTTTGAAGCATCACAATACACAACAAACCCTTCTAACCCTTTAGGTAGTGACATGATAGGAGTGGACATAAGCTTATGCTTCAAAGTTTGAAAACTTTTTTCACACTCATTAGTCCATATAAATTTAGCCTTCCTTTGTGTCAACTTAGTCATAGGGGAGGCAATAAAAGATAACCCATTCACAAATCTCTGGTAGTAACCCGCTAAGCCTAAGAATCTTCTAATATCCAACGGGGTTAAAGGTCTAGGACAATTTTTAATCACTTCTATTTTCTTAGGATTCACCTTAATACCATCTCCTGAGACCACATGACCTAGAAAGGCAATCTATTGCAACCAAAACTCACATTTTGTATGTTTAGCATATAACTTGTCTTCTCTCAATTTTTGTAACACCACGCTAAAGTGACTCACACACTCCTCCTCACTGTGAGAATAGATCAAAATATCATCAATGAAGACTACCAGAAAAAAAATCAAGATGGGGTTTAAGACCCTATTCATAACATCCATGAAGATAATCAGTGCAATGGTCAACCCAAAAGACATAACCATGAATTCATAATGCCCATACCTAGTCCGAGAGGCCATCTTGGGAATGTCACATTCCTTCACCTTCGCTTAATGATACTCAAACTGAAGATCAATCTTAGAGAAGCAACTAGCCCTTTGAAGTTGGTTAAATAGACCATCAATCCTTGGGAGAGGGTAGTTATTCTTTATGGTGATCCTATTAAATTACTGGTAGTTAATACATATTCTAAGGGAACCATCTTTCTTCTTCACAAATAACACCAGTGCACCCCAAGGTGATTGGCTCAGACTAATAAAACCCTTCTCTAACAAGTCCCTCAATTGCTCCTTCAACTACTTTAACTCCGCTAGGCCTATATGGTAAGGGGAATAAAGATAGATTGAGTATTAGGAAAGAGGTCCATACCAATGTCTATTTCCCTTACGGGAGGAACACCGGGAATGTCATTTGGGGAGACATCAAAAATCAACTCTATATAAAGGACTTACATGATAGAGACAACCCTTAGAAATCAACTTATGGGCTTTAATGTAAGAAATGATCCACCCTTGACCACCAGATCATAACTCTCCTACTCAAGAATGGGTTCATTTGGGAATTAAAATTTGACCCTATAGGTTCTACAATCAATAGAGGCATAATATGCATGCAATCAGTCCATCCCAATAATAACATAAAAGTCTACCATATCTAACTCAACAAAATCACAAGATGATATCTTATGCAAAATCCAAACGAAAAAATATTTATAGACTCTACTAGCAACAATAGATGAACCAACAGGAGTAGACACCTCATCTGGCTCACAAAACAATTTGCGTTCAATATGAAACTTTTTGGTAACGAAGGGAGTAATAAAAGAAAGAGTGACATTTGGGTCTAACAGTGCATATACATCAAAATCATTGACTTTAAACATACCGGTGATGACGTCGGACACCTCATCAACCCCTTGCCTCTCATGAAGAGTATATAATTGATTGTACCTTGCGAAACCACCTTGAGTAACTCCTCTTCCCTTAAGAAATGCATTAGCACCTTGTGGACGAATATTTTTACCCTTGTTTTGATTACGAGGATAATAAACCTTCTTGTGACACATTTCTCCACAACTATAACAAGCATTGGTATCCCTCAACTATGACCCCTACCATATTTTGGACATATAACATTAGGCCGCACACTACCATCACCTTGGGCCCTTGGGTTGTCATTAGCAAATCTGCTATTAGGAGCATTAAAAGACCCTTGGCCTTGATGAAACCAACCACCCTTAGGACCTTGGAATTTGCTGTCAAAATGGGCCTTCTTGGCCTCATTACATCTCCTCTTCCTCAAATTTTCTCCCTCTAATTGTTCGGCATAAGTCATTAGGTAGGACAAGTCTATGGCACTAATCAATATAGCAGCAAGACACTCTTTATTCACCAAATTGTATACACCCATCACAAACTTGTTCATTCTAGATCTTGGATCGACCACCAAATAGGGAGCATATTTAGAGAGTTGGTTGAACTTGAGGGCATACCCCCTCACACTCATTGATCCTTGTTTCAAGTTCATGAATTCAATCATTTTGGCCTCCCTAAGCTCAAGAGGGAAGAAGAGATTGCGAAAAGCCACCAAAAACTCCTCCCAAAAAATCATGTTGTTGTTTGCTTCCTCCTCCTTCGATTAGGTAAACCCTATTTGTGTCACCCCCTTGAGTTGGTAAGCTGCCGACTTCGTGTTCTCTTCAAATCTAACACCCATAATTGACAATACCTTGTAAAACTCATCAATAAATTTTTGAGGATCCTCATCCACTTTTAAGACATGGAACTCTGGTGGATTCATCTCATAAAGTTTCTCACCCTAAATCCTGGGGTAGGAGCATAAGGGGCTTGGGCCCCTTGATTGATTTGATTAGTCATGGCTTGAGCTAGTAATATCAGAGCATCCCAAAACTCCTCATGATGTGGTTGCTCTTTGGGTGTATTGGCTCTTATTCCTCTTATGTTAGGCACGATCTAAAAATGGAAAAGAATATTCGTTAAAGTGAAAACTTCACCTAACTTCTATAGCATGACATAGACATTGAAGAAGGGAAACATTTCCTAAAATTCCTCATAACCTCTTACTCATAGTCATGGTTCACAACACAACCATGAATACGACTAATTGATGCAATGTGTTGGATATCGAGGACCATTATATCATGATTCGAACCTAGGGCCTAGATAAGACATGGCGAATGGAGAACTCGAATAGAACCCCAAACAAGCCTCTTAGCATATTGTTACATATCCTTTGTTGCCAAAGCAATAATACAACAATAGAAGATAGTAAAAAGGGAATACAGGACTAAGGGACTTCATTCATACCATAAAAGCACATAACATAAGGTTCTAATAACAACTCTAGACATAGAGCTTAGTAGAGGCCAAGACAATCAACCTGGCTCACCTTTATAGTCAAAAGCACATAGTAAAGGAAAGAAAGTCTTAGCATATCATAAAAGCAAAAGATATCATCCTCAGAGTTGAGGACTCACCAACTTGCTTGAGAGAAATTGTACTAGCCGCATGGATGATGATGATCAAGTGGGGCTCTAGTTCCTACATGGTAACATCATGTAGGCATAGCATATGTGTTAGTATATTTGAATGTACTAAGTATGTAGGATACAATGCAATAAGAGAGAGGCACATAGGCAAAATAAAATATCCTAAGTAATAGATAGCATAATAACAAAATGACATGATTGAATGTTACTTGAAGTAAAACATGCTTAATCATAATCAAGGAATGTAAACTCAATATGGAGTATAAGTATGCTCAATCATTTCACAAACATGCTTGTGTGTGGCTAAGTAGTTATCCACTCATCTTACGCTATAGCCTTTTTCAGGGAGTGTTGCTGATACCATTACTTTACGACATAGTCCTTTGGGTAGGTAGTGTGAGATGCTTCTTACCCTACGATACAATCCTTTCGATAAGAGTCATGATTAAGTCTACCTTATAGCATGGACTCATCGATAAAAGTCCTTAAGAATCCTTACCTTATATCATAATCTCTTTGGTAAGACTATGGGGTGCACTTACCTTACGATACGATCTTATCGGTAAGACAAATCCTACCTTACGGCATGTCCTTTTTGATAGGTTATCCCTACCTTACAGTATAATAGTTTGAGTAGGAACCTTGAGTCACTTACCTTATGGTATGACATTTTGGGTAGATTATTCCTTCCTTACGATATAATCTTTTGAGTAGGAACTATGAGTTACTCTACCTTATGGTATAGCCTTTTCGATAGTTTATCCCTACCTTACGATATAATCTTTTGGGAAAGGGGGTTAATAGCTCATCAAACCATCACATCAAAGGATGACACAAGGTGTGGTCAACTTGCAATACTATAGATACTTTTCATGAAATCAACACATATATATCATCCTTTCATCATCATAAAGTCATATAAGTCATAGGTCATGCAATGGATCATTATAGCTCAAAAATCCAAAACTCGGACATTTTGTCAAACACTTGGCGAGTGTGTGATACTGGTATAAAACCATGCAATTCAAGAGAGAAATCACGCATGGAAACTTAAAGTAAATCAACCCACTAATACTAGGTAATACCCTCATGAAATATACATTGAAACCCTTTATCAAATCTCCAACTAGACCTTAGATTTATAGCTCAATATATACTTAAACAATCTCTAGTTTATGAAACCCCAACATGATTTATAGTTAAATTCATAATAAGTAATACCCATAAGTAATTTAACTTATAAACATGCTATTTAGGTAAAAATGAAGATTAAGCACCATGGATGAAAGGACCTAATTATTGTAACCCACATATTTTAGATTTTGAGTGTCTTGGAATTGAGTTGGGAAAGAATGGAAGGTTGGAATGGAGTCTTGAAATCCAAACTTGTTCTTGAGTTTCCTTGGATTTGTATTGGGGTCTTGGTAGAGGATTTTAAAAGGATTTGAGAGTGTGTTCAAGTGGAAAGTAATGAATTTGATCCTTTTGAATAAGGTTTAGGTCTTTTGGGGAGGTTAAGATAGCATTAGAAGTCCAAAAGGATCATTAGAATAATTAAAATTTATGAAAACTCCATTAGTTAATAGATTGAAAAATTGGCAATGTTATGTCTCACTGATGCCCACATGGTTTGTGTGGCACTCCACAGGTTTGTGGATTGCCTGTGAGACAGGACTTGGTCAAAAGCTAGAAGTTGGAAAACTTAGAAAAAAATCAACGTCGTCACTTTGACGGGCCACTTCATGGGCCGTGTGATGCTACATAGTACGCATAGTAGTTGGTCCAACTACACATAGTGAAGAAAATTATAGCCAGGCCACCCTATGCCCAAGTTGATGGCTTGTGAAGCATGCTACGGCCCGTGAAGATGGTCGTGGCACAACACTTAGTCAAAAACTCCCCCCTTCTTACCTTTCTCACTTGCACACACTCCACGACCAAACACACGATCAGTAGCAAGCCACACGGCCCGTCCCACTGGCCATGTCCTATGCCTTAGGCCAAAATTAGCCTTTTCTAGCTCAAGGTTGCCCTAATTGCCTATCCAACACCTCACTGTCCATCTAAGAGCCCATATGGTTTCAATGCATGGGAGGGTTTCATGATAACTGTTATAATTGCTTCATCCGACCTCAGAATGACATGAAACTAAGTGCTTCGGAAAGCTAACTCAAAGTCCTTTCATCTCAAATGTCATAGGCCAATAGGTCCAAGTATTCTAAATGTTTTGCTTGTTTAAAGTTGACTCTTGCATGAACCAACACCCAAAACTAAACTTGTAGGTAAGTCTTGAACTTGTCTAAGTACTATAAGTCTCCCACAAGGCTTCCAATTGCACCACTAAGGCTTTAAAAATGGATACATGAGAGCATGGAGTTATGAGGTGTGACAATATCTTACCCTTGGGAGCATTAGTCCTCTAATATGGAAGAACAAGGCATGACAGACACGACTTAGAACACAGACCCTTCAACTATACGATCAATACATGATTTACTAGTTGAAAATCATAAAGTAGTTAAAACTCATGCCAAAATGTATTCAATTCATTTGAAATGTAATATAAATCATTTCTATGCACATACAAGCATGTCATACTATGAGACTCAATAATTGAAATGATTGAAACTACTTGGGAAAAAAGTAGAACCTAGTACCTTACGGTTAGGTAGATTAAAAAAGATAGGGATATCGCCTCATCATGATTGCCTTGGGTTCTCCAGTGGTACTTTTAACTTGTCAATTTTCCCTAATGGGTCTTGACGGATACTACATCTATGTTCCCTAACTTTTATCCTAATAAGCCTTATTTTTCTCTATGGAACCCATTTCCAAGTCTGGTCCACTTAAGACCATCCCACCAATAATTCTCTCTCGAAACATCAATATTAGGCATACATAACCTACCTTGGTATCTAAGGGCACCGTATCTCTCTTGGGAGAAAACCTCTATTCTCAACTTCACCACGACTCAAAATGCTCACTCCTAGCCCAAAAATACACCTAGGGATATCAGCTACAATCTTCCTTACTTGGAGACAAAACTTGAACCGGATATCAATCTTAGAGAAGTGACTAGCCTATTATAGTTGACTAAATAGATTTCTATCGGTAACCATCATATAACAACCTTAAAGGTTCCACACTCATTGGGAGCATCATATGCATTTATCCAAACCACCCCAAGACCTACAACCTATCAAGTCAAGTTCAACAAAGATTACAAGACAAGACTCTATGCAATAAGGACATGGGTCAGCCATTATAGACCTTCAAGCCATAATAGAGTCAGCTAACCATTCGGGACACACATGAATCTTACTAGCAATGAAAGGAATAATGAAAGAAATAGTGACCCCCAAAACTATAAAAGCATGCATAACAAGATCAACAAGAAAAGAAAAACCCTTAACATACCGGTGGCATCATCGAGCACCTCATCCTCTCCTTGACTCCTTTGAAGAGCATAGAACTGATTACGTCTTTGAGCACCCCCTTGATCAACATCACCACCTTTACCCTTGTTTTGAGCATATGGACATTTCAAAATTTTGTGGCCCATCTTGTTTTGAGCATATGGATAGCATCGGCCACCAACTGTGGAGCAAACTTGGAAAGCTTATTGAACTTGAGAGCATATTCCCTCACACTCATGGAACCTTGCTTAAGGTTCATGAACTCCATCATTTTAGCCTCTCTAAACTCAAGATGGAATAACCGGTTGAGGAAGGCGTCTTTGAATTCCTCCCAAGGAATAGCATCATGGTTGCCCCTCTCCACCTTCCATTGTACAAACCAAATTTGAGCCACCACTTTTAATAGATAAGCTACTAGATTGCCTTTTCCTTCGAACTCATATCTTGATGGATAGCACCTTATACACCACATCTATGAATTCTTGAGGGTCCTCATCCACCTTAGACCCGTGGAACTCTGGTGGGTTCATTCTTGTAAATTACCTCACCCTAGAGGCTGGAGTAGGAGCATGAGCAGATTGGGTGCCTTGTTTAATTTGAATAGTTATAGCATACCAGAACTCGATCTCGATTGCTCCTCCACCTAGAGGAGCTTGAGAAGCGGGGTAAGCCAGTTGCCTCAAAGGTGTATGGTCTATCATTGGTCTTCCACTTGGGATAGACATGATCTAGCACAACAAAGAACATTTGTTAGGGGAAAAACCTTGCCTTAACTTCTATAGCATAACATAGATTAAGAAGAAGAGAAACATTCCCTAAAACATCTCACAGCCTCTCACTAATAGTTGTGATTTACAATACAACCATGAATAAGACTGTAATCGACATAGTGTGTTAGATGCCTAGGACCATTAACAACCTAGTGCTTTGATACCAAGTTTGTCATGACCTAGACTTAGGGCCTAGACATGACAAGGCAAATGGGGAACCCAAAGGGACCCCAAACAAGCCTCTTAGCATATTGTTACACATCCTTAGTTGTGGAAGTAATAATATAACAATAAAAGATAGTAAAAAAAGGAATACATGAAAAGGGACTTCATTGATACCATAAAAGCATAGTAAGACAACAGTATAAAATTAACATCGCATGAGGTTCCAATAAAGCCTCTAGACATAGAACTTAGTGGGGGCCAAGATAAGCAACCAGGCTTAACATTATAGTCAAAATAATACAATAAAGGAAAGAAAGTCTTAGCATATGATAAGAGCAAAAGTCATCATACTCAGAGTTGAGGACTCACCAACTTCCTTGAGAGAAATCGTACTAGCCGCATGGAGGAGGATGATCAACCAGGGCTTCGATTCTTACATGGTAACATCAGTAGGCATAAAGTATATATTAGTACATTTAAATGTACTAAGTATGTAGGATGCAATGCAATAAGGGATAGGCATATAGACAAAGTACAATATCGTAAGCAATAGATAGAATATTAACAATATGACCTGAATGAATGTTACATGAAGTAAAACATGTTTAGTCATAATCAAGTAATGTAAACTTAATATAGAGAATAAGTATTCTCAATCCTTTCACAAACATGCTTGTGTATGGCCAAGTGGTTACCCACTCACCTTACGCTATAGCCTTTTTTAGGGAGTGATGTTGATACCTCTACTTTGCAACATAGTCCTTTGGGTAGGTAGTATGAGATGCCTCTTAGCTTGTGATACAATCCTTTCGGTACGAGTCATGATTGATTCTACCTTATGGCATGGTCTCATTATTAGAAGTCCTTAAGTATCCTTACTTACGATGTAATCTCTTCTGTAAGACTATGGGGTGCACTTACTAAGTGAGATCCTACCTTACGATATGTCCTTTTCAGTAGGTTTTTCCAATCTTATGATATAATCTTTTGAGTAGAAACCTTGAGTCACTCTACCTTATGGTATGACCTTTTAGGTATATTGTCTCTACCTTATGATATAATCTTTTGAGTAGAAACAATGAGTTACTCTACCTTATGATATTGCCTTTTCGGTAGTTTATCCCTACATTATGATATAATCTATTGGGTAGTGTTACATAATAGTTCATCAAACCATCACATTAAAGGATTGGACAAAGTGTGGTCAACTTGAAACATTATAGATACTTTTCATGAAATCAACACATATATACCATCCTTTCATCATCATAAAGTCATACAAGTCATAGGTTATGCAATGGATCATCATAGCTCACGAATCCAAAACCGAGATATTTTGTTAAACACTTGTCAGGTGTGTAATGTTAGTATAAAAACCATGCAATTCAAGAGTGAAATCATGCAAGGAAACTCGAAGTAAATCAACCAACCAATACTTGGTAATGCCTCATGCAATATACATTGAAACCCTTCATCAAATCTCAAAATAGACCTTAGATTTATAACTCAATACATGCTTAAACAATCATAAGCTTATGAAAACCCAACATGATTTATTGTCAAATTCATAATAAGTAATACCCATAAGTAAATCAACTTAGAAACAATCCATTTAGGTAAAAAGGAAGGTTAGGCACCATGGGTGAAAGGACTCAATGGTTGAAACCCACATACCTTAGACCTTGAGTATCTTGGAATTAATGTTGGGAAAGAATGGAAGTTTGGAATGGAGTCTTGAAATCCAAACTTGTTCTTAAGTTTCCTTGGATTTGTATTGGGGTCTTGGTGGAGGATTTTGAGAGTATTTGAGAGTGTATTCAAGTTGAGAGTAATGAATTTTATCCTTTTGAATAGGGTTTAGGTCCTTTGTGGAGGTTGAGATAGCATTAGAAGTCGAAAAAGATCATTAGAATAATTAAAATTTACGAAAATACTATTAGTCAACAAATGGAAAAATTGGAAAAGTGATGTCTCACTATTGCCCACACAGGTCGTGTGGCACTCCACGGGTCGTGTGGAGTGCCTATGAGACAAGACTTGGTCAAAAATTTGAAATTGGAAAATTAGAAACAAATCGACGTCATTACTTTGATGGGCCACTTCATGGGCCGTGTAATGCTATACGATCCGTGTAGTGGTCTATCCAATTACACTTAGAGAAGAAAATTATGGCCAAGCCACCCCACACCCATGTTAATAGCTCATGAAGCATGCCACGAAAAGTGAAGAGGGTCGTGGCATAACACTTAGTAAAAACCTCCCCCATCCCCATGCTTACCTTCCTCACTTGCACATACTCCACGACCAACCACACAGTCAATGGCAAGCCACACGGCTCGTGCCACTAGCCATGTCCCATATCTTAGGTGAAAAATTGCCTTTTCGAGGTCAAGGCTGGCCAAACGGCCAGTCCAACACCTCACTGTCCATCTAAGAGGCCGTGTGGTTTCAATGCACAGGAGGGTCTCACGTAAATGGTTATAACATCTTCATCCAACCTCAAAATGAGGTGAAACCAAGTGCATTAGAAAGATAACTCAAAGGGCTTCCATTTGACATATATTTGACTATCCAGTTCCAAGTGTACAAAAATTTATGCATGTTTAAAGTGGACCCTTGCATGAACCAACATTCAAAACTCAACTCGTAGGTAAGTCTTGGACTTGTCTAAGTCCTAGAAATCTCCTATGACCCTAATACACTTCCAGCTAAACAAATAAGCCTTGAAACATGGATATATGAGACCATGGAGTTATGGGGTGTGACACATTAACATTCTAGGACTTTGATACCAAGTTTGTCATGACCCGGACCTAGAGCCTAAACATGATACGGCGAATGGGAAACCCAAAGGGACCCCAAACAAGCCTTTTAGCATATCATTACACATCCTTGGTCACGAAACTAATTATACAACAATAAGAGATAGTAAAGAGGGATGAACAGGGCTAAGGGACATCTTTATTACCATAGAAACATAGAAAACAAGAGTATAGCTTTAATACATCATAAGGTTCCAACAACACCTCGAATGCATCTCTAGGAGTAGGGCCAAGACATTCTCCGGGATCACCCTCATAGTCATAAGTTTTCAATACAGAACAAGAGTTAATACAAAGCATGAAAATCAATAGACATATGTCCTTGGAGTTAAAGATTCACCAACTTGCTTTGAGAGAGCGTACTAGCCATGTGAAGGAGGATGATGATCAAGTTGAGGTTCGGTTCCTACATGGTAACATCATGTAGGCATAGAGTATGTGTTTATATATTTGAATGTACTAAGTATGTAGGATGCAATGTGACAAGAGATAGGTGACATAATCGAAATGCATAATCAGGCAATGAATGAGTATATAGCAATATGACATGTATGAATGATGCTTAAAGTAAAATATGCTTATAGAGAACATATTACATATGTAAGAAGAGACAAATAATATGATGGATTTTCACACCCTACCATCCATAGTGATTAAGGTATTAACCCCTCAATTAGTTGATTTTTGTCTCACCCTACCATCTATGGTGATTGTGGTATGAACCCCTCAATTGGTTAATGGTTGTCGCACCCTACCATCAATGGTGATTGAGGCATCACCTCCTCAATTAGGCACGGTCAACTTACAATACTATAGATGTTCTTTGTGAAAACAACTCATATAAATATTCCTTTCATAATCATAAAGTCATTCAAATCATAGGTCATGCATGGACCATCAAAAGATCAAAAATCCAAAACTAGACATTTTATCAAATATTTGGCGGGTGTGTAATGCTAGCATAAAATCATGCATTCAAGACCGATATCATGTAAGAAAATTCATTGTAAAATAGCCTACAAACACTTGGTAACCCGCTCATACAAGATACATCAAAACCATTCATCAAATCACACAACGGATCATAGATTCATAGCTCAATAGATGCTTAAGTAGTCACAAGTTTATGAAATTTCAACATAGTTTATAGTCAACTTTCATAGTAAGAGATACCCATAGTGAAACAACATGAAATCATTTTATTTATGTAAAAAAAAAAGGGAGGTGAGGCACCATAGGTGATAGGACCCAATGGTTGAAACCAAGGTACCTTAACTTTGGAGATTTCCTTGGGGAAGATAGGGATGAGAACTTGAAGCTTGAATGAATTCCTTAGATCCAAATTGATGTTGAGACACTTGAATTTTGGGTGAAATATTTATCTAAGTTTTTGAGAGTGTTTTGGGGAATATCTTGGATGATATGGTGTTGAAATATCACTAAGTATAGGTATTTCTACGCATGAGAAAACTTAGGCCCAAGACTCAAAAGTCTAGGACCGAACAAGAAAAAAGGACAAAAAAAATAAGCATCTCCGCGCCCTGGCCGCATCGCGCTAGGGGCGCGGAATGCTCTTTGAAAATCGTCACTTTGGAAAATCAACATTTTGATACGGTTGTTCTAAAATCACGGTTATACACATTCCTCACTCAATTTTGCCCCCTGATAACAAATATGAAGTCAGATGTTTTATATCACACACAAATTTTGAGATATATAAAAATTATTATTTTGGACACTTCCGAGGAACGTTTTTGGTACTTTTGGGGTCGTTTCACCTAAAATGTATCACTTCAGTAACTAAGAAAAAATCAATAGCGAGTAGCGAGTCTAAAGGGAAATGAGTATGTAACGAAATATCTTGCAGAGAGGGGGGGGGAGACAATTCTTACCAATAGAGTATTGTACAAACAAATTAGAAGTCTATATTAATTCAGCCATGACACACATGTGATGTATGTAACCAGAAACTAATCTATTGAGTTGAATTTTTAACTTGAGCAACAAAAAAATCAATAAAAAAGTGTTATAGAGAGAGAACATTAAATCTAACCCAAGTTGAATCTATCACTTGAGCAGAAAAGAAAAATCAATAAGTATAAATGATTTATGAGGGAATCTCAATCCTAACCTAAGTTAAATCTATCGCTTGAGCAATGAAGGAAAAGACAATTAAAAAAATGATTTGTCAAAAAAAGCTCAAACCGATCTAGAGTTGAATTTGTCACTTGAGAATCAAAGAAAAAATCAATTAATAAAATTGATATACTAAGAAAAGCTCATGCCTAACCTAAACTAAATCTATCACTTGAGTAACAAATTAAAAAATCAATAGCGAGTGGCAAGTCCAAAGGAAAATGAGTATGTAACGAAGATCATGCAAAGAGAGAGAGAAAGAGAGAGAGAGAGAGAGAGAGAGAGAGAGAGAGAGAAAGACAGGAACAATTCTTACCAATAGAGTATTGTACACTCAAATTATAAAGTCTTTATTAATTCACTTGCAACGCACGTGCAGGGCAGTAAACAAACACTAGTCTATTGAGTTAAATTTGTCACGAAAAAATTGATTGAGCAACAAAAAAATGAATAAAAAATTGATCTATAGAAAAAATATTAAATTTAACATGAGTTGAATCTATCAATTGAGCAGAAAAGAATAATGAATAAATAAAAATGATTTATGAGAGAAACTCAATCCAAATTTTAGTTAAATACGTTGCTTGAGCAATGAAGGAAAAATCAATTAAAAATGACATATTAACAAAAGCTCAAACCAAAACCTGACCTAAGTTGAATCTTTCTATTGAGAATCAAAGAAAAAAATAATAAAAAAGATTGATCTATTAAGAAAAGCTCAAGTCTAACCTAAAATCTATCAGTTGAGTAACAAAGAAAAAATCAATAGCAAGTAGAAAGTCTAAAGGCAAATGAGTATGTAATGAAAGATCATGTAGAAAGAGAAAGAGAGAGAGAGAGAGAGAGAGAGAGAGAGAGGAACAATTCGTACCAATAGATTATTGTTCATTCAAATTTGAAAGTCCAAAATAATTCACCTGTGACTACGTGTGCTGCACATGCAATGCTCGCAACCAGAAACTAGTCTATTGAGTTGAACATTCACTTGAACAACAAAAAAAAATCAATAAAAAGATTGATTTGTAGAGAAAAGATTATATACAGCCAGAGTTGAATCTATCACTTGAGCATAAAAGAAAAATCAATCAATAAAAATGATTTATGAGAGAAGCTCAATCCTGACCTAATTTGAATTTGTCGCTTGAGCAATGAAGGAAAAATCAATTAAAAATGAATTATCGGAAGAAGCTTAAATCGAAATTGAGTTGAATGTATCACTTGAGAAGAAAAGAAAAATTAATAAATAAAAATGATTTATGAGAGAAGCACAATCCTGACCTAAGTTGACTCTGTCGCTTGAGCAATGAAGAAAATCAAATAAAAATGAATTATCCAAAGAAGCTCAAACCGATGCTTAGTTGAATTTATCACTTGACAATCAATTAAAAAAATTGATCTATTAAGAAAAGCTCAGTCCTAGCCTAAACTAAATCTATCACTTGAGTAACAAAGAAAAAAATCAACAGTGAGTTGTCATACACTGGGAGGGTACCCTAGGCGTAACTGGTACTCGGAGACTATTGCCAGCCCCCAAGAGAGCCACCTAATCTCATCACACTGGTCCAATCAACAATTTAGTGGAAGATAATCAAGAGAGATCTGACTATCAGTGGGCTATAGGCTATCAACTCTTTCTATCAATAAAGAATACAAATAATATGATATGAGAAAATGACTCGAACATCAACTATCAATCGTCTATGTCTATGAAGCCTCTACAACTAGTGTCAATGAAGGTACCATGACAGGCCATGGCTGCCACAATCAAGATAAATAACTTAAGATAGATAAAAAAGAAATAAACATGTCCTCGAAAAGTAGGGGAGGGCTTACCAAGTCAGGATTCATGGAGCTCTGAACCTCAATGGTTTGCCTGCTGAAGTCCTTTATATACAGAATTTCCATCATAAAATAATGCAGTGCAAAAAGGGTGTTAATACATGGATGTACTATATGTAAAATGAGCTAAAGTAAACAATAAATGCTATACAATATACAATGACATCAGCTCATCCATCACTCAACCCCAACTAAGAGTTAGGAACATGAGTCTTATCACATCGCTATTAATCAAGACATCACATAATCACATCAATCTCATAGTACTATCAACATGAAACCTATCTGGGAGTTTCTATAATTGACAATCACCACCTATGAGTCAGTGATGATATAACGAAGAGATATTGTTGGTACATCTGCCCAGTACCTTGCTGGGGTAAAGGATGAGTCTGTCAAGGATCCCAAAGAAGTCTCTCAAGTTTTCTACATGACAAAGGAAACATTCGCTTTCACGGTCCAATCCTTTCCTACGCTGGTCACATAGTAACAAGTACGAGTGGCACTCACGCTTACCTATTTCAGTGTTAATACTTCTCCCAGCACTCGATATGCTCATAAGTCTATCATTATAAGGTTGGTTACACAACTAACCCCCTTCTCGAGTAGGGACCACATCTCATCTGACAATCTATCAACTCAAGGAATAGGTTCTTCCTCTCAAAGCTAAGGTTCAATCTTATTTAGACTCTAAGAACACTAATTCTATCAACTTCATCCATCAACATACTCATCTCAAGACCCACACCACATATACCAATATAGTCAGACTGTCAAGATTGTAGACATTACCCCTAAGTTCATTCTTAAAGTCTTTTACAGAGAATTTATGTAGGGTAAATACATAATCACATAATAATACATGTAAACAGTTAATTCAAAATATGATGATCATCAATTTAAGATATTGTACAAATATTAAAGATAAATTTCAAGAAAATATTAAAGAATTACAATTCAAAACCTATCAACTATCAATCTCCAACTTACTACATTCATTAGGGCACACAGGAGAACAATCTCATATTCTGGGTAGCCTTTACATACCTGGGATGAAGATTGTATGAATCTTCAAGGAAATTTGACCCGAATTCTCAATCGTCAAAGTTTTCTTGCTTTCTCTCTCAAGAATTCTTATGTATAAACTTAAGAAAAAATAGGTTTAGAAACCCTTAATCGGTAAAAACAAAGACGTTTAAAACATATTTTAAGACTTATGATAGGGTGGAGAATGACCAAAAGTCCCTTCCATAATTAAAAGAAAAAATTTAAAATTGGTACACTAGTCTACTATGTACCAAGGGTGCGGAACAGTGTATTTCGCGATTTTTCTCGAAATTCAATTCACGTCAAAATTTTGAATAATTTACTAAGTGTATCTCCATGTCCCCTCCATGTTATGTTAGGGGCGTGAATAGACACTATTTTTGCATTAATTAGCAAAAATTATTTTTTGACCTGGTTGCTCTTAAATTGGGTCAAGACTATTTTTCCACTTGATTTTCCACGCTGATCACAAATCCGATCTTGAATTTTTCATCAAAGCTTCGGAGAACGTGTTGTGTGCATGATTATGTGTTAGGAGCATTTCAGTAATTTTATGGGGTGTTACATTATCTCCCCCTTGGGATCATTCTTCCTTAAATGATAAGTAAAAGAAAAATAAAGGCACAAGTGACCTCAAAACTTATCTTATTCCTCACTCAGGAACTCTTGAACTCTCAACTATCCATCACTTATCTATCTCTATCTTAGACTTGGAAGTAGAACCAGATTAAGGCATTAACTTAGAGAAAGAAATTTCAATAGCATTAAGGATAGGTAAATTACCTTCGAGATCTTCATCATTTGGCATAAATAAGTCTGGCTATTTGAGTTTCATGGCTTTGTCAGCTTCCCAAGTAGCTTCTTTGACAAATTGATTCATCTATAGAACTTTGACGAAGGCTGTCTCTTTGTTCCTCAGCTTGCAAACTTGTCAATCAAGGATTTGGACTAGAATTTCTTCATAGGATAGGCTATCCTTCACTCCCTGTACTCTCAATAAGGACTGCCAAAGTAGGATCTCCTAAACACTTCTTTAGCATTAACACATGAAACACCGGGTGAACTCCATCTAACTCTGAAGGGAAGTCTACCTCATAAGTGACCTTCCCAATCCTCCTCAAAATCTATTATGGTCCGATATAACATGGACTCAATTTCCCCTTCTTACCAAACCTTATGTCACCCTTCATAGGTGACACCTTCAAATACACCCAATCATCCACCTCAAACTCCAAGTTTCTTCTTATCACATCCATATAACACTTCTGATGACTCTTTGCTATTTTAACATTTTTCTGATAGCCTTTACCTTTTCCATGGACTGGTGAATAAGATAAACTCCAATTAATTCAGCTTCACTAACCTCGAACCTATCAATTAGTGATCTACATCTCCTCACGTATAATGCCTCGTAAAGGGCCATCTGAATGCTGACATGGTAGCTATTGTTGGACGCAAACTCAATCAATGGCAGATGGTCATTCAAATTACCCTTGAAATCAATGACACACGCTCTCAACATATCCTCTAAAGTCTGAATGGTGTGTCATGCCTGTCCATCTATCTGAGGGTGAATAGTTATGCTCAAATATACTTTTGTACCCAATCTCTTCTGGAAAGATCCCTAAAATTACGAGGTGAACTGAGCTCCTCTATCCGATATGATAGACAAAGGGACCCCATGCAATCTCACAAATGTATAGGCGGACATACTCCTCAGTCGTATTAGCTGTCTTAACTGCCAATAAGTGGGCTGATTTAGTCATCCTCTCACCAATCACCCATATCAAATCATGATGCTTTTGAGATCTTGGTAAATTGGTAATAAAATCTATGTTGATCATCTCTCACTTACACTCAGGAATTGTAAAGTTCTAAGCTAATCCACACGGCCTTTGATGTTCAACCTTGACCTGTTGACAATTGGGATATTTTGAGACAAAATCTGCAATATGTCCCTTCATTCCATTCCACCAGTAGACTTCTCTCAAGTCGTGGTACATCTTAGTGGAACCAAGAAGGATGGAAGATCTGGAGCTATGTACTTCGGCCATGATCCTCTCTCGGACAACATTAATATCAGGCACAAATATAATATTCCTTGATACCTCAACACCCCATCGCCCCCTTTGGAGAAAACCATCACCTTCGGCTTGTGAATGACCTCTTTCAATTGTAATAAAATAGGATCTTGGTCTTGCTTTTCTTTCACTTCTGGCACTAAGGATGAAGCATAACCATTTTGAACATTGATACTGCCTTTGTTGTTCTCCTCAAGTTTCACTTCTAGTCAAGCCAATCTATGCACTTCCTTAGCTAGCTCTCTTTTACCTTCCTCCACATGGATAGTGCTGCCCATAGACATCCTGTTAGAGCATCGACAATAATGTTAGCCTTATCTGGGTGGTAGAGAATGCTCCTATAATCCTTGAGCAACTCCAACCACCTCCTCTATCATAGGTTGAGCTCCTTATGACTGAACATGCACTACAAGGTCTTGTGGTCAGTGAATACGTGTATATACACTCCATACAAATAGTGATACCAAATCTTAAATGTAAATACCATTGCAACAAACTCAAGATCATGAGTCGGATAATTCTTCTCATGGACCTTAAGTTATCTAGAAGCATAAGCTATCACCTTCCCTATCTGCATAAGCACATAGACCAATCTAACTCTGGATGTATCATAGTATATCACGAAGTTCCCCGTCCTATCGGGCAAAGTCAAAACGAGGGCTGTAGTCAATCTAGTTTTCAATTCTTGGAAAATTCTTTCATATTCCTTAGACCACTGTAACTTGGCCTTATAGTGAGTTAGCTTAG
>JAOTQJ010137969.1:1403-13389 GCA_025642045.1 Solanum sejunctum | reverse complement strand
TTCACGGTGCTAACAGAGAAGAGAAAGCTTCAACAAATCAGTGATAGTAGCATACTAAGCCTAAGAAACTTCTTATTAGCTTAGTTCACGGTGCTAACAGAGAAGAGAAAGCTTCAACAAATCAGTGATAGTAGCATACTAAGCCTAAGAAACTTCTTATTTTTGTCAGAGAAGTTGCTCTTAGCCAGTTCTTGACCACTTCAATTTTTTGAGTATCCACTCGAATACCATCTCCTGAAACAACATGGCCTAAGCAGGCCATGGAGTTGAGCCAAAAGTCACACTTTGAGAATTTTGCATACAACTCATGGTCTTTGAGCGTTTGCAAAACCACTCTAAGATGATTATCATGCTCCCCATTCATCCTTTGAATACACCATAATATCATCAATAAACACAACCAACAACATATCAAGGTACGGTCCGAATACCCTATTCATCAAATCCATGAAAGTTGTAGGTGCATTTGTCAATCAGAAGGACATGACTAAGAACTCAAAGTGGTCATACCATGTCCTAAAAGTTGTCTTTGGAATTTCACTTTCCCTTACCTTCAACTAATGATAACCTGATCTAGGTCTATCTTGGAGAAACAAATGGAACCCTTAAGTTGGTCAAAGAGATCATATATCCTGGGGAGAGGATACTTATTCTTTATTGTGACCTTGTTCAGTTATCGGTAGTCTATGCACATTCTGAGGGAACCAGCTTTCTTATGTACGGATAGGATAAGAGCACCCTAAGGTGAGACATTAGTCCTTATGAAACATTTCTCTAACAAGTCATTCAACTATTCTTTCAATTCTTTCAACTCTCGGGTGAGGGGGGCGCATTCTATAAGGTGAAATTGAAACAGGTTTGGTCTAGGGAGGAACATCAATCCCAAAGTTGATCTCCTGTTTAGGAAGGACTCTACGTAGATCATCAGGAAACACCTGAGGAAACTCATTCATAATCAAGATTGACTCAAGAGTAAAAGATTCAACATCAACAGACTTAACTCGCATGAGGTGGTAAATACCACCCTTGGAGATTAACTTTCTATCTCTAAGATAAGAGCGAAACTTTCCCTTAGGTGCAACAGAACTCCCTTTCTACTCTAAGACAAGCTTATTAGGAAATCAAAACTTAACAATTCGGGTCTACAGTCAACTGAAGTATAATATGCATGAAGCTAACCCATGCCAAGTATCACATCAAAATCAACCATCTCCATTTCTACCGAGTCATCTAAGGTGTCTCTATGATAAATAGATACTACACAATCTTTACAAACCCTTTCTGCTAATACAAACTCGCTAGTAGGAGTGAAAATAGTAAAAAGTTCAAACAAACACTCTGGAAGGATCCCAAACTTACTAGCTTCGTAAGGAGTCATAAAAGACAAAGTGGCACCCGGATCAAGCAAAGCATAATAACCAAAGGTAAAGACTCCAAGCATACCCATAACAATATTTGATGTAGACTTCTGATCCTATCTAGTACCCATCATATAAACGCAGTTCATCCCACCTCGTTTACCTGTAGTAGTACCCCACTGTTGATTGCCAGCTAGGGATGTTGCGGAGAACTATGGTATGCTTCTCCCTTCACCTTACCTACTCTTTGGACACTCATAACTGAAGTAACCATTCTGTCAACATAAACAACAAACATCTCTCCCCATACAACACTCACCTATATGAAGCTTACCATACTTATTACAAGATGGATTTCCCCTCGCACCTTGCGTTACACTAACCTAAGATTGTGCACGCTGAGTCCTATAGTTCTGGTAACCATGAGATTTTTGATCATAACTGTTTGGCTGAATGGGCGCATATGCTACAAAATATGCATGATGAGACAATCTCTTCTGAAAGTAGCATTTGGCACCCTTATTCTGTCTCTGATGGCTAGGGTCATACCTAACTAATTTTGCCTTTCTTTTGATGTGCTCCTCTCTATCTTTCCTATTATCATCCTCCGTCTATTGGGCATACACCATGACTCTGGAGATGTCCATGTCGGGGATCAGCAAAGCTATCTTACATTCTTTCTGCACATGTCTGCCCCGACCAAACACAAACTTCCTCATCCTTGCCCTCATGTATTATGCCATTTTCAGAGCATACCTAGAGAACTTAATAAACTTGAGGCAGTACTCTTTCACTGTCATTCCTCCTTGCTTCAGGTTCACAAACTTATCCACCTTCACTTCCCTCAACTATTGAGGAAAGAAGTGGTATAGGAAGGTAGTGTATGCTCTGCATTCTCACCCCTACTCTTCTCCCATTGGTTGTACCAAAGTTAGCAATGTCCTTCAATTGGTAGGAGGCAAGTTCCACTCCCTTAATCTCATCAGCATGTATCACATTCAGGACTTTGTACATTTCATCAATGAAGTTTTGTGGGTCCTCCTCAACCTTAGACCCCGTATATACTGGCTGGTTTATCCTCAAGAAGTCTCTAAATTTGGTGGTACCTAAGGGATCTTGTGAGATAGAGCTCCGAGCTTGAGAACCTTGGTTGTTACCTTGGGAGGCCACCAACTGAGTCATCATGGTGATTGCTCCCCTAAAATCTGCCTCTGTGCTGGGAGCTAGCTAGGGCTAAGAAGGGGACGCTTGTGGGACCTCGGCAATCCTGGAAGGGAGTCCTTGTCTCTGAGCCTCTAGTTGGACTAAGACCTGAGGTTGGGTGTTCTTAGCAGCTGGGGCTACGACATATCTCTGATAAACTGTTCTATTTTGTGGTATTTTCTATAAATGTGTAATGTACGAGTTAAAATGAGATTTCCATAAAGGTTAAACTCTATCGCACATATCCAGATCATAGAAGAAGCGTAACCCTTCCTAATGTTCTATAGCCTCCTACTTATGATGTATGGTGTACAACACACCCAAACATAAGACTCTACCAGGCATGGCTTCATAAAATCCCTAGAATACTCGAACGTTGTGATCTGATACCAAGTTTTTCAGGCCTGGAGAGGGTACCCTAGGCGTAACTGACAATCGAAGACTGTTGATTGCCCCAAACGAGCCACCTAGTCCAATAGACAATTTAGTGTAAGATAATCAAGAGAATCTGACTATTAGTGGTCTATAGGATATTAACTCTATCTATCAATAAAGAATACAAATAATATAATAGTCTCAATATGATGAGAAACAGAGAAAATGTCTCCAACATCAACTATCAACCATCTATGTTTATGAAACGTCTATAGCTAGCATCTATAAAGGTACTATGATAGGCCATGGCTATCACAATCAACATAAATAACTCAAGATAGATTAAAGAGAAATAAATGTGTCCTTTGAAAGTAGGGGAGGGATTATTGAGTTTTAATTTATGAAGCTCTGAACCTCAATGATTCACCTGCTGAAGTCCTTTATCTACAGAATCTGCATCATAAAATTATTCAGCGCCAAAGCGGTGTTACTACGTGGAATATACTATATTAAAATGGATAGTAAGGGCTATACAATATACAAGGACATTAGCTCATCAATCACTCAACCTCAACTCAGAGTAAGGAACATGACTCTATAACATCGCTATCCATCAAGGCATCACACAATCACATCAATCTCAGAGTACTATAATCGACGATCACCATTTATTAAACATGAAACCTATCTGAGAGTTTCTATAATCAACGATCACCATTTATGAGCCAGTGATGATACAACAAAAAGATGTCATTGCCATATCTAACCAGTACATTACCGGGGTAAAGGACGAGACTGTTAGGGATCCCAAAGAAATCTTTGAAGTCCTCTGCTGGACAAAGGAAACATCCCATTTTATGGTCCAATCCTCTTCTATGCTGTCAACGTAGTTAATGAGTATGTGTGGGACTTACTCTTCCCCATTTTGGTACTAATACTCCTCTGAGGACTCAATATACTCATAAGTCTATCATCATCAACAGGTTAGACAACCAAACCCCCTCCCCCTTAAGGTAGGGACCTTTTCTCATCTGACAATCTATCAACTCAAGGAATAGGTTCTTCCTCTCAAAGCTTAGGTTCAACCTCATTTAGAATCCAAGAACACTATTTCCCTAAACTTCAGCCATCAATATACTCATCTCAAGACCCAAACCACAATAATCAATACAACCATACAGTCAAGCCTCTAGACATTACCCCGAAGTTCATTCTTGAAGTCTTTTACAGAGAATTCATATAGGGTAAATATATAATAACACAATAATATATGTAAACAGTTAATTCAAAACATGATGATATTGATTTAAGATATTGTATAGATATTAAAGATAAATTTCAAGAAAATCTTCAAGAATTATAATTCAAAACCTATCAACTATTAATCTCCAACTTACTACATTCATTGGGCACATGGGTGAACAATCCTATGTCCTAGGTAGCTTTTACATACCTGAGATGAAAATTGTATGAATTTTCAAGGAAATTGGACCCAAATTCTCAATCCTCCAAGCTTTCTTTCTTTCTCTCTCAGGAAATCTTACGTAGAAACGTAAGAAAAAATGGGTTTTAGAAACCCTTAATCGGTATAAGATGACCTCTAAAATACATTTTAAGACTTAGGATAGAGTGAAAAATGACCAAAAGGCCCTTCCCAAATTAAAAAAAATTAAAATTGGTACACTGGTCAGTGACACACCAGGGGCGTGAACCAGTGTATTTCGCAATTTCTCGAAATTCAATTCCTATCAAAATTTTGAAAAATTTATTAAGGGTGTCTCTGGGTTTCCTCCGTGTCGCGCCAGGGGCTGAGACAGACACTGTTTTTGCATTAATTAGCAAAAAATATTTTTTGACCTGATTGCTCTTAAATCAAGTCGAAACCATTTTTCCATTCAATTTATTGCACTGATCACAAATCTGTTCTCGATTTTCTCATAAGATTTTGGGAAGACTCATTGTGCACACAATTACATTTTAGGGACATTTCAATAATTTTACGGGTTGTTACACAAGTATCAAGTCTAAAGGGAAATGAGTATATGTAGCGAAAGATCATTCAGAGAGAGAGAGAGAGAGAGAGAGAAATAATTCTTACCAATATAGTATCGTACACTTAATTAGGAATTCAAAATTAGTTTACCTACAATGCACTTGTGAGATACGTATGACACACATGTAGCACACATAACCAGAAACTAGTGTATTGAGTTAAATTTGTCACTTGAGCAACAAAAAAGTCAATAAAAATATTAATTAATAGAGAAAAGATTAAACCTAACCTGAATTGAATTTATTACTTGAGCAGAAAAGAAAACTCAATAAATAAAAGTAATTTATGAGAGAACCTCAATCCTAACCTAAGTTAAATCTATCGCTTGAACAATGAAAGAAAAATCTTTATCAAAATTTATTGAAGAAAGCTGAAACCATACCTAATTTGAATTTGTCACTTGAGAATCAAAGCAAAAATCAATTTAAAAAGTTGATCTATTAAGAAAAGCTTACGCCTAACCTCAAATCTATCACCTACGTAACAAAGAAAAAACAAATAATGAGTAGCAAGTCTAAAAGGAAATGAGTATGTAATGAAAGATCATGCAAAGAGAGACAGACAGAGACAGAGAGAGACAGAGAGAGAGAGAGTAATAATTCTTACCAATAGAGTATTGTACACTCAAAGAAGTCTAAATTAATTTACCTGCGACACACGTGTGATGTACTTGCAACATATGTAACAAGAAACTAGTCAATTGAGTTGAATTTTTCACTAGAGCAACCAAAAATATCAATGAAAAAATTGATCTATAGAGAAAAGATTAAATCTAACCAAAGTAGAATCTATCACTTGAGTAGAAAAGAAAAATCAATAACTAAAAAATGATTTATTAGAGAAGCTCAGTACTAACCTAAGTTAAATTTGCTACTTGAGCAATGAAGGAAAAATCAATTAAAAATGATTCATTGAGAAAAGCTCAAACCAAATCTGAGTTAAATATGTCACTTGAGAATCAACTGAAAAATCATTTAATAAAAATTGATCTATTAAGAAAAGCTCATGCCTAATCTAAAATCTATCACTTGAGTAACAAAGAAAAAATCAATAACAAATAGCAAGTCTAAAGGAAAATGACTATGTAAGGAAATATCATGCAGAGAGATGTGTGTGCGTGTGTGTGTGTGTGTGAGAGAGAGAGAGAGAGAGAGAGAGAGGAATTATTCCTACAAATATAGTATTGTACACTAAAATTAGGAAGTTTAAATTAATTCATCTACGACGTACATGCAATGTGTTCAACCAAAAACTAGTGTTGAATTTTCTAGTTGACCAACAAAACAATCAATAAAAAGTTGATCTACTAAGAAAAGATTAAATCTAACCCGAGATGAATCTATCACTTGAACAGAAAAGAAAAATCAATAAAAAGAAATGATTTATGCGAGAATCTCAATCCAAACCTAAGTTAAATCTGTCGCTTGAGCAATGAAGGAAAAATCAAATAAAATGAATTATTGAAAAGAGCTCTAACTAAACCAGAGTTGAATATTTCACTTGTGAATCAAAGGAAAAATAAATTTTAAAAATTAATCTATTAAGAAAAGCTTTGGCCTAACATAAACTAAATCCATCTCACTAGAGTAAGAAAGAAAAAATCAATAACGAGTAGCTACACTAAAGTGAAATGAGTATGTAACGAAAGATCATGTAGAGAGAGAGAGAGAGAGTGAGACGAACAATTCTTTCCAATGCAGTATTATATACTCAAATTAGGAAGCCTAAATTAATTCACATGCTACGCACGTGTGACATACGTGTGATTCAAGTGCAAAGCACATAGCATGAAAGAAATGCCCCGCATTTGCATAGGAATTCCCCATAATCGTACTTTACTTATATATCAAAATTGAGAATATTTAAACACCCCTCCTAGTAGCTTAGAAAGACCCTATGATACATTTTTTTAATATCTCAAAATTCGTGCAGAAGTTTGCAAATTCGACTTCATATTCTTGTTTGGAGGGTTTTGTGTGGCAAAATGAGTATCTACAAAGTATACTTTGTCCGTCCAAGAAAAATAATTTTTGGTGAAACATTGCAAAAATAGTAGCTGTCCACGGTGCGGACCTATCGCGGATTAGTCAAAATATTTTCTAAACTGTTCTTTTTGTTTACTCTAGGGCAATTGGGTAATAACCCAATACCTATGTACATGAAAATTCCTTATTATTTAGCCATTTTGAGCCCTAAAAACTCACCAAAAACCTCTCAAATTCCTCTCTAATATTCATCAAATTCTCCATTCATTCTCAAGGTTTTCAAGAAGTTTTGTTGAAATTCGAGAAAATCAAGTCAACCCAAAGTCCTCCTCAAGTTTTTTTCAAGAAATTCCAAGATTAAGGTATGTGGGTTTCAACCATTGGGGAGTTTTACCGATGGTTACCAACCTTCCTTTTTTTTTTACATCAATTGCATATTTTCAAGTTGATTTATCTATGGGTATATCTTATTATGAATTCTGAGTATAAACTAAATTGGGATTTTTATGAAATGTTGTTCAAGTATGCATATTTTGAGCTATGGAGCTATGATCTTTATGTGAATTGATTAGGGTTTTGATGTATCTTGCAAGAGGGCATTACCTAGTGTTGGTGGGTGGTTTTACATTGATTTTTCTCATATGATTTCACTCTTGATTTGCATGATTTTGAACTAGCATTCCACACCCGCCAAGTGTTTGATAAAATTTCTTGTTGAGGATTCTTGAATTATTGAAGGTCTATTGCATGACTTATGAGTTAAGTGACTTGAGGATGATGAAAAAAATGTATGTATGTGTTGAATTCATAAAACATTATCTATGGTGTGGCAAGTAAATTATTGGGCTCCCATGTTTGTTGCGTTCTTGAGAAAATTGAGTTCTTTCTTGATACTTAATGTGTGGTTTGATGAACTATTTCTATGACTCCTATCAAAAAGATTATATCGTAAGGTATGGACATTCTACCAAAAAGGTCATACCATAAGGTAGAGTAACTCATAGTCCCTACTTAAAAGATTGTATGGTAAGGTAAGGATAATCTACCGAAAAGGCCATACCGTAATGTAGAGTAACTCATAATACCTACTTAAAAAAGTTGATTTAATAAGTTAGGGATAATCTACCAAAAGGGTCATACCGTTAGGTAGAGTAACTCATAGTCCTTGCTTAAAAGATTATATCATAAGGTAGGGATAATCTACCGAAAAGGCCATACCATAAGGTAGAGTAACTTATAGTTCCTACTTAAAAGATTATATCATAAGATAGGGACAATCTACTAGAAAAGATATTGCATAAGGCAGGATATCTCTTTCTGGTAAGATCGTATCGTAAGGTAAGTGTACTCCATATTCTTACTGAAGAGATTATGTTGAAAGGCAAGGATACCTATTGATTTCTACCAACGAGGCTATACCGTAATATAAGATCAATCTTGACTCTTCCCAAAAAGATTATATCATAAGGTAAGAGGCATCTCATACTATTTACTCAAAAGACAATGTCGTAATATAGGGATATTAGTAACACTCTCTGAAAAGGCTATACCATAAGGTGAGTGGGTAACCACTTGGCCATTCTCATGCATACTTGTGTAAGATTGAGTATATATATTTGCTATTGAGCTTATGTTCATTAATTAGGACTTAAAAGCATGTTTTACTCAAAACATTGATCATGCATGCCATATTGATATTATGTTATCTATTAACTATGATTATGCATCTTGACTATAATGGCTTATGATTCTTGTTATATTGCATATTACATACTTAGTATATTCAAATGTATCAATGCATAGTCTATGCCTAATGATATTACCATGTAAGAACTGAAGTCCCATTTGATCCTCCTCCTCTACATGGCTAGTTTTGGCATCTTGATGATATGCTTTGGTGAGTCCTCAAGTTTAGGAACACTAGATTTGCACTCTTTTCCTTTGCTTATCTCTTTACGTTGGGTATTTCATACTATTAGGGTGAGCCCAGAAGTATCTTGGCCCCTACTTAAGTCTACGTTTAGAGGTGTCATTAGAATAATTGAGGTACTTATGCTTTGAGTTTTGACTCTTTAATTATTTATGACAACAGACTCTTTCCCTTAGTCCAAAATTCCCTTTTTTACATTATTCACTATTTCTTATCTTGCTTCCAAGATCAAGGATGTGTGTATGATATGCTAAGAGGCTTGTTTGAGGTTCTTTCCGGTTCCCCATTAGTCGTGTCATGTCTAGGCCCTAGGTTCAGGTCATGACAGACTTGGTATTAGAGAACTCGATTGTTAATGGTCCTTCAAATCCAACACAACGCATTGATTAGAGTCTTATTCATAGTTATAAAGCGTGCTACAATTATGAATGGGAGGCTATGAGGCATTTGAGGAAATATTTCCCTTCTTCGTGGTCATTGTCGTGCTATTTAAATTAAGGTAAAGTTTTCCCCTAATAGCGATTTTCTTATGATGGGGTGCGTAACCCAAGGATTCAAGGAGGTAATGGTGGGGTGGCTAATCTTAGGTGCCAAAAGTGTGGGGGAAACATGGTGGTTTATGTTTGGAGAATTCTAATGCTTGCTTTTGTTGTGGTGAAATGGGTCACAAGGTTATTAGTTTTCCTCATGCTCAAAACATAGGTAGAAATGGTCGTCCTCAAAGTCAAGGTGTTAATATGGGCCAAAGGACAAAGGGATGCAAGGAGTGGATCAGGTTCCCGATGTTATTGCCAGTATGTTAAAGGTTTTTAATTATGATGTTTATGAATTTGTTGATATGAGTACCACTCTTTCGTTCATTATTCCTTTTGTTGCTATAAGCTTCATATGTGTCCCAAGTTTTTATGTGAGACCTTATAAAATGTCTACCCCGTTGGTGAGTCCATTGTCATTAAGGGAGTTATTAGAGATTATCCTATGTTCTTATTGCACAAAGTCTTGTCTTATAAGTTGGTAGTACTTGGTATGGCGTATTTTGACCTTACTCATGAGGTGGATTAGTTACATGCATATCATGCTTCCATTGGTTGTAGAACCTGCAAGGTTAGGTTCCCATTCCCTAGTAAGCCTGTCCTTAGAGGGAGAGTTGTAATGTGGTGGTGAGGGTAGAGTCATTTCTTGTCTTAGAGCCCAAAGTTTCTAGGGGTTGCATTTATCAACTTGTAAGGGTTAAGGATGTGGAGTCACCATAGAGAAGAAGTGTCCTCTACCAAGGATAGATGACCTTTTTGACTAACTTCAAGGGGCTATTCACTTTTCTAAAATTGTTCTTTGGTCCATATACCACCAAATGAGAGTAAGGGAGTATGACATTTCTAAGGCAGATTTCATACTAGGTATGTGCATTTTGGAATATAGGGTAATGTTTTCTGGTTTGGTTAATGCACCGACTATGCCTATAGGTCTCATGAATAGGGTCTTTAATCTCTGACTTAATATGTTTGTGGTGGTCTTGGGTGATGATATGTTGGTTCATTTTCGGAGTGAGGAAGACCTTATGAGTTATTTAGGGGTGATGTTGTGTATTGTAAGGAATTTGAGCTTTCTTACTAATTATGAAAAGTGGAAATCTTTGGGTAACGAGAGGGTAGTTGGAGAAATACATCGGTTGACTAGGTTAGGAATGAGGTTGGGTGAAGTTGAGAATGGTTGTGTAGTGGTTTTGATGGTTCCAAATATCCTTTAGTTAAAGAGATCTAGTTAAGCAAGACCTTGATTTCGCCTTACTAGAGTTGGAGATCTTGGTGACGGTTGGTAGAGTGAAGGTTGTCTCCCAAGGGGAAGATGGTTGTTTTTGGTACCAAGTGGACCATGTGTGTTTAAGGTTGACAATTGGTTTAAGGTTTATAGGTCCTTATAGGGTTTGGAGGAGAAATGGGTAAGGTTGCATAAGGATTGGAGTTTCCTACGGATATAAATGTGGCTCTTCCGATTTTCCATGTGTCTATGATGAGGTGATGTCATGACACTAGTGCTATGGTAACTTTGAAGGTTATGGATGTGATGAGGGATGATTTTACATATGAAGAGGTTCTAGTAGAAATCTTGGATAGACAAGTGAGAAGGTTGAGAGGCAAGGATGTAATTTCCGTCAAGGTTCTTTGAAGGAATTGATAAGATGAAGGAGAAGCGATCGCAAAGGAGGGTGCGCGATCGGGAAATTTTGACTTCATATTCTTGTTCAGGTGATCAAACATGGGGGGAAGGGTCTAACCCCGATTTAAGAGCGAAAGATATCAATATGAAATTCCAAAAATGCAATTTTCAGAGAGCAAAGCGCGCCGCTTCCACGACGCGCAGAGGTATTATTTTGTGATTGTTTTATTAAACTCGGTCCAAGACTTCTAAGTCTTGGGCTTAAGTGTTCTCAAACATGTATTTACCTATACTTAGCCATATTTCACCATCATACCATCTTAAAAATTCCCCAATACTCACTTAAGCACTTAGCCATATTTTTTACTCCTAAATTCACATCCCAAAACTCAAGACCAATTTCAAGGATTTCATTCAAGCTTCAAGTCCCTATCTCCAATCTCTTTCAAGGGTTCTCCAAAGCTAAGGTTTGTGGGTTTCTTTCATGGGTTCCTTTCACCCGTGATGCCCAAGCTTCCTTTTCCTCAAAATTGCATGATTTAAAGTTGATTTATTCATGGGTCTTGATTATTATGAAAAACATTGCACTCTATGTTTGAGCCTATGAAATTGTGACTGTTTTACCATGTTTTGAGCTATTAATCTAAGATCCATTAAAAGGATTAGTGAAGGGTTTTAATGTTGATTGCTTGGGGTGTTACCAAGTATTTATTGAAGTTTTTACATTGAATTTAGTAGCATGATTTCACTCTTGAATTTCATGGTTTTACACTAGTACTACACACCCTCTAAGTGATTGATGAAATGTCCGGATATCGTTTCTTAATAAATTGAAGGTCCAAAGCATGAGATATGTTATGAATGACTATATTTTGATGAAAAGAGCTTGTGCATATGATATATTTTATATAAAGTGTTGTAGTAG
>JAOTQJ010137961.1:0-40636 GCA_025642045.1 Solanum sejunctum | reverse complement strand
GGCTTACTGAGAGACACCTTTGACTTGATGATCCTTTCAAAAGGGCCTTGATGAACAACACATCCTTATGAATCAACCTTTCCACCCTTCCATCCAATACCTCCACTAGGAAGTTCTCCTAAGACAAATTATCCTTTAACAACATCTATAACCCCAAAGAGTTCTATAGCACTACAGTCATAAACACATCCCCTTAATCAAAGAAGCATGAAGAATCAGATGAACCATATCAATAAACCTAGGCAAATCCCATCTATATGCAACCATACCAACATCCTCTACACTGTAAAAGGACTCATAACAATAACTCATTTGCCAACTTTAACCACACCTATTCAACTTATTTCCATGAACTACCATCTCACTTTTGGGAGACAACCTCCACTCTACCATCTTTCCACCCCAAACATCCAACTCTAATAAGGTGGAATCAAGGCTTTGCTTAAACTAGACCTCTTCAACTAAAGATGATTGGTAACCATCAAGAATACTACACCACCATGCTCAAGTTATTCCATCTCAACCCCCCTCCCAACCTAGCCAATTGATGGACCTCTCTAGTCACTTTTTTGCCACTACTACCAACACATGCTAGGCAACGTAGAGCACCAACCACAATATTAGCCTTACCAGGGAAAAATATTGCACACTCATATCATAATTCTTAGAGAATTCTAACCAACTTCTTGTTATCTTCTATTTACACCTATCATAAATAGCAAAGAATCCCCTCATCATCCAAGACTTCCAACACTTCGCCCAAGTGATTCACAAGCTCTAAATAAATCAATGATCCACTACTAGAGACCTCCAAAAACAACTCCAACACTACTCAAGTGCTCACCCATAGTCCAAAAAGACACTAGCAATATCACCTACTCTCACCCTCACTTAGAGATAAAACCTAAAATAAGGATTAATCTCGGAGAAGTTACTGTCCCATTGTAGTTGTCCAAATAAATTGACCATTCATAACTATCATATTACAACCTTAAAGGGTCCTACCCTCATTAGAAACACAATACACATGTAGCCAAACCATCTCAAGACCTCCAATCCATCAAATAAACTTCAACCTAGATCATAAGACAAGACTTCATGCAAAGAGAATATGGAACAATCCTTATAAATTTCTAGCACCAATTGACCCACATAACCAAATCTTACTAGTAAAAACATAATAGTGAAAGAAATACTGACTTATGGAACCATCAAAGCATGTACATAAAAATAAAGGAAAATCACTATCTTGCCGATAGCATTATCGGTCACCTCATCCTTTTCTAGCCTACTTTGAAGAGCATAGAGCCTATTTTGCCTAGGAGCATCCCATTGGCCTTGAGGGTGACCATCTCTATCTTCCGTTTGAGTATGGGGACAGTCAATAACCTAGTGACCCATTTCACCATATCCAAAGCAAAAACTAGAGGTCCTCCAACATAGGCCATGTCATGTGCCAAACCTAGGTCCTAGATGTGACACAAAGAATGGGGAACCCGAAGGAACCCCAATGAAGCCTCTTAACTTGTCATTATACATCCTTGGTCGTATAAGCATATAAAAGACATAACGTAAGCAAAAAGAACAAAGGGCTAAGGGATAACTTGTCAAAACGTCAACATCAAGGACAAGGAGTCATAACTCATATCATAAATGCATAACTCATCCAACAAACACCTATAAATACATAGATAGAGCGGGGTCCAAGACAAAGCTATCGGCTCACCCTCATAGTTAATAGAACCTAAGATAGTGTCTCAATACATAGAAATAACCACATAGAATAAGGTCCCCTAAATGGCGGACTCACCAACAAACTTCGAATAGCACCGACTAGCCACATAGATGAGGAGGATGATCAACTTGAGCATCGATTCCTACACGGTGATATCATGCAGGCAAGAGTATGGGTTAGTACGTTTGAATGTACTAAGTATGTAGGATGCAATGAAACAAGAATTAGGTATGATAGTTAAAATGTACGATATTAAGCAATAGACATTATGTACAATATGCCATATATGATCAATGCATAAGTAAGTCACGCTTGTATAGGATATTATATGTGAAGAAGTGACTAAGTCAGATTTCCAAATTTATGATCCTTTGGTAGGTTAGTGATGATGCCACTCTGTCACTTAGGTGGATAAGTACTAACCCTTATCTAGGTTGGTGATAATTCCGCCCCATCACCAAGGTGGTTGAGTACTAACCCTCATCTAGTATGATGAGTACTAACCCCCACTAGGTTAGTGATGATGCCACACCATCACTTAGGTGGATTAGTACTAACCCTCATATAGGTTGATGAGTACTAACCCCTATGTAGGTTAGCAATAATGCTGCCCCATCACTAGGTGGAGAAGTACAAACCCTTCGCTAGGTCATCCAGGCGCTTAAAGCCCCTGGATTGGGCATGGTCGAGTTCTACACTTAACATAGGATTTATTATATGGTCTTATGCAACACTTCATATTGGAATAATCATTTAAATAAGCTTATTTCATCATCATAACATCATATTTATCATATCTCATGCTTAGGACTTTCAATTCCTCATGAAACCATAACTGGACATTTTATCAAGCACTTTTGAGGTTGTGTAGTAGGGGTAAAAGACCATGCAATTTAGAGATAAAGTCATGCAAGAAAATCTATTTTAAAACCATCAATCAATACCTTGAGATACCCCTAACACATTCAAATCAAAACCCCTCATCAAATTTTCAACAGACCTAAGATATATAACTCACAACATAGCAAACTAGTAACAACTTTACATAGATTTAACATAGTCCATAAACATGTTCATACTAGTAGACCCATTTGTGAAGTCAAACTTACAATATGCAATTTAGAAAAAAGGAAGGTTAGGCATTATGGGTGAAAAAAACCCATGGAATAAACCCACATACCTTATATCTATAGTTGCTTGGAATTGAGATTGGAAAGAATGGAGGCTTGGAAATGATCTTTGAATCCAACATTGTTCTTTGGGTTCCTTGAAATTGAATTGGGGGTTTATGGAGGCTTTTGAGTGAACTGAGAGTATATTTGAGATCAGAGTAGTGAGTTTCATCTTTTGAAATATTGTATAGGTCGTTTAGGAAGGTTGAGATAGCATTGGAAGTTTAAAAAGGGCATTAGAGTAATTAAAATTTACAGAGACTCCATAAGTGAACGGATGAAAAATTGGGCAAAATGTCATCTCACTGGAGACTTCACTAGCCATGTGGCAGTCCATAGGTCCTGTTGAGTGCCCGCGTGAAGTGCCTTAGCAAAAAAAAAGAAAGTTGGAAAACTTTTAAAAATTGACGTCTCATTCACTTTGACGGCCAGCTTCATGGACCGTATAGCGTTACACTGACAATGTAATGGCCGTTTGACCTTACTTAGACAAAGAATAGTGTTGCAGGCTACCACACGTCCAAATGCCATCGGACGTCCCACTCCACATCGCCCATCAATAGTGCCCATGGCACCACCCTTAGCCATATTTTCCTCGATTTTCAACGACCTCCCTTTGGCACACCTTGTGGCCATCCCCACAGTCATTGGTGAGCCACAAGGCCCATAATAAACTGGTTGTTCCACCTTCCTTATCAAAAAAATTGGCTTTTTCCAACCCCAACTGCCCCAAATGACCTATCAAAGGCCACACTAGCGGTCAAGCAGTCTGTGTGACAACACTCCATGGGAGAGCCTCAGGAAAACGATCATCACTCCTTCATCCAATCTCAGAATGAGCTGAAACCAAATACGTTATGAAACTAACTAAAAGTGCTTTAATTTGACATGTTGTATGCCACCCATTTCCAAATGTGTTAAGAGTTATGCTAGTTTAAAGTTGACCCTTGTATGAAACAACACCAAAAACTCAACTTGGAGGTAAGTCTTGAACTCGTTTAGGTACTAGGAGTCTCCAATGAATCTAATGCACCCCCAACCTAACCAAATGAGTCTTGAAACATGGATATACAAGAGCATAAAGTTATGAGGTGTCATAATATATCCCCCCTGGGAACATTCGTCCCCGAATGTCAAAGAAATGTACACAAGGAAAGTAGTCAGGAAGACTTTAGCCCAAACATGAATGCAACAATGCACATAAACATGATTTCCAAGGAAATTTCAACATATCTATCAAAATTCTCATAATATTATTAACATGAACATGAATGCATGCAATGATATAAGGTCCAAAACATGAGACTTGGAATTATAGAAATGGACTTGACATGTCATCACAAGCTTGACTAAATGAAAGAGATACAGATATTGCTTCTCCAAGCCAGCACCAGCTACCTGAGAAACACATTAGAAATAGACGACTCTTCCAAAGGGGCCTTGACGAATACCATATCCTCATTAACCAACTTTTCTACTCATCCATCCAACACCTCCACCGGAACCTTCCTTTAAGCCAACTTGTCCTCTACATTACCCATAATTTCAAGGAGTGCTATCGCACTAGAGTCACCAATACATCCCATCCACCTAGAAGCATGAAGAACTAGAAGAACCATTTCTACATCTAAAGGCAATCCAAAACTTAGGAAACCTTACCAACCTCCCTTTACATACTATAAGGACTCACAATCCTTAACTCAATTGTCAACCTTAAATACACCTAGTCCACTTGGTACCAAAACCACCATCTCAACCTTGGGAAACTTTTTCTCACCAAAAACTTCCAACTCTAACAAGGAGGACCCAAGGCCTTGGCTAATCTAGACCTCTTAACCCAAGAAGATTCAGAATTACCAAGGACACTATACTATCATTCAACAACATCCCTCATCCTACTTCAAACCTAGCCAACCGATGGACCCCACTAGTCTCCTCTTTGCCATCATTATCCATATATGCTAAGCTACCCATAGTCAACCTACTAAGAGCACCAACCATAACTCTAGACTTACCAAAAAAGAACTAAAGCATACACATATCATAATGCTTAAATAATTCTAACCATCTTCTTGTTATTCACAAAGCACACTTATCATCTTTTAGTAAAAAACCTCTCATCCTCCAAGACTCGCAACATTATCTCCAAATAATTCACAAGCTCTACAAAATTCAATACCTCATTACTAGAGACCACCACAAACATATAAAGATAGGGCCTTAAGACCCTATTCTAGAGACCCATAAACATAGTCATTACATACATCAACTAATCTCCATGAAGACACAACATGCATGCAACTATTCCATCCCAAGTATAACACCACAAACCACCACACCAACTCTAACAAGTCACAAGGCAAAACCAAATACAAGATCAACATGGATCAAAACTTATGGACTTTCTAGCAACCAAAAAGAATAAAGAGAGAAAAAGTGGCAAACCGGCCCAAGAATGCACAAACATCAAAGTCAAGGAAACTTTAACTTACTGATAATAACATCGGGCACTACTTTCCTCCCTTCAAGAGCATAAAAATGATTACACCTTAGAGAACCCCCTCTATCAACTTCACCACCTTTAACCTTATTGTAATACCGCAACCATTCAAACTATTTGTGATGCCTCTACTAACAACTAAAACAAGTGTTAGTGCCCCTCAAGCATCGGCCACCATGACCTTTATCACACTTTGGACTCCCAACATTCGGAACCATACCTTCAACACCTTGAGTCCTTGTGAAATCATTAGCAAAGCCCAACTTATAATCATGATAAGACCCTTGGCCATGATAAGACTGGCCACCATTTTTGAACTTACTCTCAAAAAGGGCCGCATTGGACTCATGATCTCTTCTCTTCCTTAATTTCCACTTCTCCATTTGTATGTCATAGGTCATCAACCAAGACAAGTCCATGTCACCAATTAGCAAAGCATACTGGCATTCTTTACTCACCAAGTCGGAGATGTCCATCACAAACTTATTCATCCTATATCTAGGATTGGCCACCAAATAAGGAGCATACTTTGAAAGTTGATTAAATTTGACGGAATACTCCCTCACACTCATAGCACCTTGTTTCAAGTTCATAAACTCTACCAACTTTGCTTCCATATGCTCAAGAGGGAAAAACCTATTGAGGAAAGCTAATTTGAACTCTTCCCAAAGTATCACATGACCATTTTCCTTCTCCCCCTTCCATTGATCATACAAAATTTGGGTAATCCCCTTCAGTTGGAATGCCGCCAATCTGCCTTTTCATTCGGCTCAACACATGATATTCAAGATTTTATAGACCTCATTAATGAACTCTTATGGGTCTTACTCCACCTTTGACCTATAGAAAACTGAAGGATTCATCCTCATAAAGTCTCTTACCCTACTACCATGGTAGTAGCATGAGGGACTTGGGCCCCTTGGTTGACTTGATTGGCCATAAATTGGGCAAGAATAGTGAGAGCATCTAGGAGCTCATCATTGGTAGGTTGCTCCGTGGGAGTTTGGGCACTTCTTACTTAAGTGTTAGGCATGATCTAGCATAGCAAACAACAATTGTTAGGGGGGAAAACTTACCACAACTCTATAGCATGACTTAGAATATGAAGAAGGGAAACATTTTCTAAAATGTCTCATAGCCTCCTATTCATAGTCATAGCATGATTCACAACCATGTATAGGACTCTAATCAATGCGGTGTGTTAGACTCAGAGCATCTATCAACCTAGTGCTCTGATACTAAGTTTGTCACATCCCAAGCCTAGGGCCTTGACGTTACATGTCGAATGGGAAACCCGAAGTAACCCCAATCAAGCCTCTTAATGTGTCATTACACATCCTTGATGACGAAAGCATATAAAAGGCATAAAGTAAGAAAAAGGAATAAGGGGATAAGGGATAACTTGTCAAAACATCAACATCAAGGACAAGGAATCATAGCTCATATCATAAATACACAACTCATCCAATAAACACCTCTAAATACATAAATCAAGCGGGGGCTAAGACAAAGATACCGGTCTCACCCTCATATTCAATAGAACATAAGATAGTGTCAGAATACATAGGAAATAGAAACATAGACTAAGGTCCCCAAAATGGAGGACTCACCAACAAACTTAGAATAGTACCGACTAGCCACATAGAGGAGGAGAATTATCAACTTAAGCACCGGTACCTACATAGTGATATCATGTAGGAAAGAGTATGCGTTAGTATGATTGACTATACTAAGTATGTAAGATATACTGCAATAAGAATTATATATCATAGTCAGAATGCATGATATTAAGCAATAGACATAATATACAATATGCCATGTACGATCAATGCTTAAATAAAACATGTTTAAGTAACTCATGCTTGCATAGGATATCATACGTGATGAAGAGACCAAGTTAGATTTCCAAATGTACAACCCTATGGTATATTAGTGATGATGCCACCCCATCACTTAGGTGGATGAGTATTAACACTCATCTAGGTTAGTGATAATGATTCCCCATGACAAAGATGGATGAGTACTAACCCTCATCTAGCTTGATGAGTACTAACCCATCTAGGTTAGTGACAATGCCACCCCATTGCTAGGTGGAGAAGTACAAACCGTTCACTAGGTTAACCGGGCGCTTAGACCCCCCCGATTAGGTATGGTCGAGTTCTACACTTTACATAGGATTCATCAGATGGCCTAATGCAATACTTATATAGGAATAATCATTTACATAAGATCATTTCTTCATCATAACATCATTCATATCATATCTCATGCTTAGGACCTTCAATTGCTTGAGAAACCATAACCGGACATTTTATCAAACACTTTGGGGATGTGTACTGAGGGTAAAAGGCCATGCAATTTAGAGATGTAATTATGCAAGAAAATTGATTGTAAAACTATCAATCAATACCTTGCAACACCCCCAAGACAATTACATAAAATCCCTCATCAAAACTTACAATAGATCCAAGATATATAGCTCACAACATAGCAAAATAGTCACAACTTTACATAGCTTTAATATAGTTCATAAACATGTTCATACTAGTAAACCCATTTGTAAACTCAACTTTAAATCATGAAATTTAGAAAAAAAGAATTTTCAGTATCATGGTTAGAAGGAACCCATGAAAGAAAAACCCACATAACTTAGGTATAGAGTTGCTTGGAATTGAAATTGGGAAGAATGGAGGCTTGGAAATGATATTTGAATCCAATCTTGTTCTTGGAATTCCTTGAAATTGAATTGGGGCTTTATGGAGTCTTTTGAGAGAACTGAGAGTATATTTGAGATGAGAGTAATGAGTTTGATCCTTTTTTGAAATATTGTTTAGGTCTTTTCGGAAGGTTAAGATAGCATTGGAAGTCTAAAAAGGATATTAGAGTAATTAAAATTTACGGAGATGCCATAAGTGAACGAATGGAAAAATTGTCAAAGTGTTATCTCAATATAGACTTCACAAGCCCTGTGGCAGTCCACAGGTACTGTGGAATTCCCGTGTAAAGTGCTTTAGTAAAAAAAATAAATGTTAAGAAACTTTGAAAAATTAATGTTTCGTCACTTTGATAGACAGCTTCACGGACCGTGTGGCATTACATGGACTATGTAATAGTCCCTGCCACATCACTTAGACAAAAATAATGTTGAAAGACAACTTACATCCAAGTTCCATGGTCCATCCACTTCTCACGGCCCGTCAACACTGCTCGTGGCACCACCCTTAGCAATATTTTCCCTAATTTTCAACCAGCTCCCTTTGGCACACCTTGTGGCCATCCCCACGATCCGTGGTGAGACACATGGCCCATAGCACTGGCTGTGGCACCTTCCTTTGTGCAAGGAATTGCCTTCTCCAACCTCATCTGCCCCAAAAGGCCCATCAAAGGCCACATTGGCCGTCAAATAGTACGTGTCACAACAATACATAGGAGGTCCTTATGACAATAATCATAACTCCTTCATCTGACCTTCGAATGAGGTGAAATTAAGTGAATTATGAAGATAACTCAAAGGGATTTCATTTGACATGTCATGGGCTACCCAGTTCCAAATGTGCTAAGAGTTATGCTATTATAATTTTGACCTTGTATGATATAACACACAAAACTCAACTTGGAGGTATGTCTTGAACTCATTTCAGCACTAGGAGTCTCCCATGAATCTAGTACAACCCCAACCTAACCAAATAAGGCTTGACACATGGATATACAAGAGCATAAAGTTATGGGGTATAACAGGGCAGCATTGTTTTTCCTACAAGCAGCGTACTTTGGCTTGTGCCCTCCACTATTACTACCTTGGTATCTTCGGTTATTATTGGCGATCCTTCCATTAAGAGCATTGGAAGACATTTGGCGTTGATGGAATCGGCCATCCTAGGAACATTGAAACTTATCATCAATTTGAGCCCTTTTAGCCTTTCTAACTCTCCTCTTCCTCAACTTCTCCTCTTCCATTTTTTCAGCATAGATCATCAAATGGGACAAGTACATGTCACCAATCAACATAGTGGATCAGCATTCTTCACTCACTAGTCAAACACCCCCATCACGAAATTGCTCATTCTAGACCTTTGGTCAGCAATCAAGTAAGGAGTAAACTATGAAAGTTAGTTCAACTTGAGGGAATACTCTCTCACACTCATTGACCGTTGTCTCAAATTCATGAATTCCACAAATTTAGCCACCCTAAGCTTAGGAGGGAAGAACTAATTAAGGAAAGCAACATTAAACTCTTCCCAAAGCACCACATAGCAAACTCCGTATTTTCTTTCGGTAACACACCCATAATGAATTATTGAGGGTCCTCATCAACATTTGACCCATAGAATTCCAGAGAATGCATTCTTATGAAGTCTCTCACCTGTGAAGCTGGTGTAGGAGCATTAATGGCTTGGGCCCCTTGGCTTGATTATCCACAACTTGTTCAAGAAAGATCAGAGCATCCCGAAGCTCCCCATTAGACAGTTATTCTCGAGAGGGTAGGCCTGTCTTTCTATTATGTTTGGCATAATCTAGCCTAGCAAAGAACAATCAGTAGGGGTGAAAAACGTACCTCAACTTTATAGCACGACATAGAACATGAAGAATGGAAACATTTCTTAAAACACTTCATAACACCCTATTCATAGTTTTGGTGCACAACACAACCATGAATAACACTCTAATCGATGCAGTGTGTTGGACTCTGAGGATCTAACAACCTAGTGCTTTGATACTTTCTTTGTCATGACCTAATCCAAGGGCCCAGACATGACTGGTGAATGGGGAACCCGAAGGAACCCCGAACAAGCCTCATAGCGTATCATTACACATCCTTAGTCACATAACCAATCAAAGTGATAATAAGGGATAAGCAAAAAAATGGGGAAATTAGAACTAAGGGTAGACTTCCATATTATAAACATCAAGAAATAAGAGAGTCAAGGCTCGTATCATAGACACATGACATATCCAACAACACCTCTACTACATAGATAAGAGCGGGGGCTCAGACAAGGAACAAGGCTCACCCTCATTATCAATACATAATCAAAGGAGGTAGTATTAATACATAACAAGAGATCATAAGCAACATCCCTGGAATAGATGACTCACTAACAACCTTGTAATACAATCATACTAGCCATGTGGAGAAGGAAGGTCAAGTGGTGCTTCGGTTCCTATATGGTCAACATGTAGGCATTGAGTATGCATTAGTATGTTTGAATGTACTAAGTTTGTGAGGTGCAATACAACAAGAGATAAGAATCATAATCAAAATGCATAATACAAGCACTAGATAGCATAACAACAATATGGCGTATATAACCAATGCTTAAGTAATAATGCTTTGCAAAACATTCATCTTACATAGATCGTTGTCACGCCCTAAAGTCCCGATAGGGCGGACTGGCACCCGTTGCCAATAAGGCGTGGGAGAACCAACCTATATCTATGCACTTTGTATACATATTATGAAGGGTTTCTATGCTTGAAATGCCTTTAAGAAAATAAATAATGATGACAAGCCAAAAGGAAATGCATATGACTTGGGGCCATGGTGTCTAAAGTACGAGACATGACCACACTTTAATTTACATAGTCTACAAAGACTCTAGATAAGAGAAAGTATCTGATAAGGGTTGGGATGGGGCTCGCCTAGACTAACTATACAATATAAACATATAATCTGGAGACACATATAAATCCCCAAAGCAACCTAGAGCTTAGTATCAGCAGCTGGATATCCTATACTCCTACTGGGAGATCTACTAGCACTTGTACCTGCAACATAAAATGTAGGTCCCCATAAGGGATGTCTGTATAAGATAATGTACGAAATATTTAAGGCAAGATATACTATATGTGAAGTACTAAGTCAAATAAGACCATGCACTGGTGCAAAATTAGAGACCACCTTTTGCTTTTACTTTGGAATCATGTAATTTATGTTCTTGATATTACTTTACCTTTACTGTATAATCTGTACACAACTGTAATACAAATAATCAACTGACCAGTCATAAATTGTATTAGGATCGTTCGTGGCTAGGTTTTTCCTTAACCTCTCGAGCTATCATCCATTAATAAACAATATACTTTACCTTTTAATTACCTTTGAAATGATTCTTTTGGTGCTCATAATATTGGAGCTGTAGAATCGTAGATGAAACATGTGACATGTAGATAGTCATACAAGACAATATGACAATGAAAAAAGTACGTTACATAAATAATAAAGTGCGTATGAAATATAACAACTAGTGAACTTTATTTAGTAAAAAGAACCCATGTAACTTGGTATCCAAGCATGTATACAAATTTGAAAGTGACTATACATGGAAGTATATTAACATGTACAAGAGTGTAGACATAAGTAATAGTTGTGTCAGAGTTGCTAAGCTCCTTTGTGTGCCAAGGAAGGATCTATGTTTCATGCCAAACAATACGAAATCAAGTAGCCTTACATACCTCATTGTATGACCTTGTTACTACCTAAAGATAACCTTACCTTCCTCCAAATACTTATCTACAACATAGTAAGTGATAAAACTAGCATTAGCAGCCAATAAGATACATCGTGGCAGCCCAATCACATAAAGAAACAACACACGGGCAGCAAGTGGGTGTTTATAAACTCGAGCATATTCTTTCAATCTTTTTGCCCATAATTGTGTTTTACTAATACACATTCATATGTACACATTATGTACAGCCTGCTTTTGTGCCATAATAGTATTACAATAGCCCATAAAGCACAACACATAACAATTCTATACAATCTACAAATGGACAGCATAATGTTACCTGCCTTTTCTACATTTTGACGTCGACAATTCCACACCTGTTCCAACTCTAACCAAACTGTTCCAACAACATTTACATATACAAACAGTACTTCAATAGTCTTAGAACAGCACCAAAGAAGTCATGAAGGATGTGATCCCATAACCTTCCATCTAACAGTCCATAAGTTCCATTCAACATTACACTTAAGATAAAACAATAAAATGCATTTGTTATATGAAACCAAAATCAAGGCAGAATCCTTAGGGTAATAACTATAACTCAAACCATGATAATAACCTCATATTCTCTTCATAATACAGCCCATGAACCATAGACAAGTCACTAAAACAAAAGGCAAGTGTTTAGCAAGTTTCTAAACACATGCTGTCCAAATTTTCCAGCACAAACATACTAGCATATACTTCTTGTTTTTTATAAGAAAACCATACTAAATACATTTGTAAGCTTACTTACTACTACTTTCAAGGTATAGCTCCTCTCCAAGAACCCTAAAAGTTCTCTTGTGGCTGCTTTCTAGGTTAATAAATAAGAATAATAAAGTTTTGAGAAAGTTGAAATTATCCAAGTTTAAAAGTGAATGAATTTTGCTGCTTGTAACCCTTTTTTAAAGGGCTAATTTGGCCATCTTACTCTTGATATTTTGACCACCTTAAACCACATGTTAATAAGACAGTTATCCACCAGCTGGTCCCTTACACTTGGGCCTAAATGGCTCTCCAAGTTAATGGACTTTGGCTACCCATTTTCCAACTTTCTTTTCACTAAGTTTGGGCCCAATTAGCCAAGTGTTTTGTGGTGCACTTGGGCCATTTAATTACATTTATTGGGCTGCAAATATAGTCCATTTATGATTCTAATACATGGGCTAAATACACACTCTTAACACAGACTTTATTCATAATCGAACTTGGACAAATTCGATATCGAGCCTCGTCTCCGTTTGGCTAGCAAATTTAAGCAAAACAAGTAGGTGACTCACCTGCTAGCTTACAAAGTCACAAGCAACTTAATTTTGTTACTTCATTTAAAGTTTTAATAACCTCAATTCGACACAAATATGTATAAACTCGACCCTGTTAAGCGTTAGACGCACATACATCCCATTAACATGAGATTCAAGCACTTTTAAAAATTAGTGCTAATTTGACCAAACCATGTCATGTTTCATTTGGGTAGTACTAGTATTGTAAGGTGTGGGGTGTTACATCCTCCACCCATTCAGAAAATTCGTCCTTGAATATTAACACAATTGAATAGCTTAATCAAGTTTATATATTTACTTACACAAACTTTTAACAACACACTGTGTATTTAATAACACGTACCTATTAGTGTCCAAATTTTACTTGTTCGACATCCTCTTTAGTTCAAATAAGTAAGGTCATTTGATTTCATCTCAACCTCAGCATCATATGTTATTTCTTTTTCTTGATTGTTTCTCAAAAGTACTTTTACTGAATCTATTTCTTTATTCCTAAGCTTCTTAACTTGACGATCTAGAATGGGAACAGGTACCTCTTCATAGGTGAGATCTTCTATAACCAGCACATCCTCAATAGGAGTGATTTGGGATGGCTACCTATGCCTTTTTAAAGTATTAAAACATGAAAAACTGGATGAACCATTGAAAGCTCTTGGGGTAGTTCTAGTTCATATGCAACCTTCCCGAACCTCTTAATAATTTTATATGGCCCTATGTAACGTGGGCTCAGTTTTTCTTTCTTACCAAATCTCATAAACCCTTTTATTGGAAATACCTTTAAAAATATCAAATTCCCTACTGAGAATTCCAGTCCTCTCCTTGTAGCATCCGTAAATGATTTGTGATGACTTTAGGCTATTTCTAGTCGCTGTTGTATCACCTTTACTTTTTCCTATCGCTTGTTGTACTAGATATTGTCTGAGCAAGGTGGTTTCACCCATTTCAAACCATCCAATTGGTGACCTGTATTTTCTCTCATACAAAGCTTTGTAAGGTGCCATCTTGATACTCACATGGTAGCTATTATTATAGGAAAATTCAATAAGCGGTAAATTGTCTATCCAACTACCTTTAAAGTCCAATGCACAAGCTCATAACATATATTCAAATATCAGAATAGTGCATTCTGCTTGACCATCTGTTTGTGGGTGGAAAGTGATACTCAAATTCAGTTGTGTCCCTAAACTCCTTTGGAAGGACTTTCAAAACTTCGCAGTAAATTGAGCTCCGCAGTCAGATATAATGAAGATTGGGACTCCACGTAGCCTAACTATCATTTTTAGGTATATCTTGGCATACTCTTCAGTTGTGTAATCACTCCTAACTAGCAAGAACTGTGCTGACTTTATAAGTCTATCAAGTATTACCCATATGGAGTCAAACTTTTGAAATAAGCAAGGCAAACTAGTAACAAAGTCTATATTGATTATATCCCACTTCCAGGTTGGAAGCTCTATAAACTGCATATAACCTCCTGGCTTTTGGTATTGTACTTTCACCTGTTGGCAATTTGGATAGTGAGCTACAAATTCTGCAAGGTCCTTTTTCATGCCTCACTACCAAAACATCTATTTCAGGTCATGGTACATCTTAGTTGATCCTAGATGGATGGAATATCAGGAATGATGGTCTTCTTCCATTATCCTCGTTCTTTATCCATTAATGTCCGGCACATATAATCTATTTTGGCAGTAAAGTACTCCATTTTGTGTAAGATTAAAGCCTTTTATCGTACCCTGACTCACTTTTTTTAAGTGTCATAGAATAGGATCCTCAAACTATGTTTCTTTCACCCTTAACTAATGAAGACCCCGCAGCATTATATACAATAATCTCTTCCTTTGGAGTTTCAAGAAGGCAAACTACAAAATTGGCTAGCTAATGTAGATCCATAGCCATTTGATGACTTATCACAGCTGGATCATCAGTATTCATAATTGCCTTACAATTCAGATCATTGGCTACCATATTTTCCTTCCCTGGATAGTATAGTATATCAATGTCATAATCCTTTATTAGCTCTACCTATCTCCACTGTCTTAAATTTAGGTCTTTCTACTTAAAGATGTATTAAAGGCTCTTATGATTAGTATATATGTTAATGTGAACCCCATACAAATAGTGGCACCATATTTTCAAAGCAAATACAACCACTTCTAGCTTAGGATCATGAGTTATGTAGTTTTTCTCATGTGGTCGTAGTTATCTAGATGACTAAGTAATTACCCTACCTAGTTGTGTTAGTACACACCATAAGCCAACTCCTGAAGTATCACAACACACTTCATACCCCTCAGTGCCTTATGGAAGTACTAGCACAAGTGCATAAGTTAGCTTTTTTCCAGCTCCTGAAAACTCCTTTCATATGCATCCTTTTATTGGAACTTGGTTGGCTTATGTGTCAACTTTGTTAGGGGTGCAAGAATAGAAGAAAAACGTTCAACAAAGCTCCTATAATAACTTGCCAGGACTAGCAAGCTCTGAACTTTCGTGGGTGTTGTTGGTCTTGGCCAATCTTTCACAGCTTCTATCTTTCATGAATCAACCCTTATTCCCTCATCAGACACAATATAACCCAAGAATGCCACTGATTTTAGCCAAAATTCACATTTAGAAAACTTGGCATATAACTGTCGATCATAAAGAATCTGTAACACCTGTCGTAATTGATCTGTATGGTCCTCTTCTGATCTTGAATATATCAAAATGTCACCTATAAACACTATCACAAACATATCTAAGAATGGCTTGAATACCCTGTTCATCAGATCCATAAAAATTGTTGGTGCATTCATTAGCCTAAAGGACATAACAAGAAATTCAAAGTGACCATAGTGTGGTTTAAAAGCAGTCTTAGGTATATCTTTCTCCTTCACCCTCACTTGGTGATAACTTGATCTCAAATCAATTTTTGAAAAGCATTTGGCACCCTGTAACTTATCAAATAAATCGTGAATCCTGGGGAGATATTATTTATTCTTAATTATCACTTTATTCAATTATCGATAGTCAATACACATTCTCAAAGTGCCATCCTTTTACATACAAATAACACCGGTGCACTCTAAGGGGACACACTAGGTCTTCTAAAACCCTTCTCCAATAAGCCTTTTAACTGCTCTTTTTAACTCACGCAATTTTGCTGAGGCCATTCTATATTGAGAGATAGAAATATGTTGAGTGCTTTGATGTAAGTCAATACCAAAATCTATTTCTCATTCTAGAGGTAAGCTTGGGAGTTCTTCAAGGAACACATCGACAAATTCATTTACTACTGGAACTGATTGAAGAGTCAATGATTCTGCCTCCATGTCCCTTACTCTAACTAGATGACATATATACCTCTTGGATATTATCTTTCTTTCCTTAAAATAACAAATAAAATTCCTCTTTGGTGCCCAACATTGCCTTTCTATTCAAGACCTACCTCATTTGGAAAGTGGAAGTACACTCTATTAGTTCGGCAATCCACAATGGCATAGCAAGAAGCTAACCAATCCATAGCCATTATAACATCAATTTCCATCATTTCTAGCTCAATTAGGTCAAGTAATGTGTCATGATCACAAACTATTACAACACAGTCATAATAAACCATTCTAGCCACAATAGATTCACCGATTGGTATGAAAACTTCAAATGGTTTGCTTAATAATTTGGGTGTCCTCTTAAGCTTTCTAACAACTAGTGGAGTGATGTGTTATAGTATAGAACCCGGGTCAATTAATGCATACACATAATTTGAAAAGATGGACAATGTACCTATGATTACATCAGGTGAAGCTTTCAAATTTTGCCGACTCCTTAGTGCATAAGCGCAATTTTGGACTCCGCTAGAGCTAGCTACCCCTCTCACACCTCTGCTACAACCCATATGTTCTTGCTGAACCCTACTTGCTAGAGGAACTAATGACGATGATACAATAGTTGACCTAGTAGGTTGTGCTATACCACCCATATATCTCCTCGGGTAATCCCTCATCATGTGCTTGCTGCAGCACACCTATAATAAATATTTGTCCCAACATGACATATACCCAGGTGACTCCTTCCAAACTGTTGTCTAGGAGTCATTGGTTAGCCTGCCAAATATGTTGTTCTCTATATACCTTGTCCCTCACCGTGTTGACCAAACTGATTACTTTAGGACCCCTGAAATTATGGTGGAGCACTGGCTGCAGAGTAGGAGGATGATGGCCTAGGCGGTCTATTAGAAAATGGAGGCCTAAGCTTACCTTGGGGTGGTGTAAACTGCCCTGTAGATCTGGCACTTTTGGCCTTCCCCCTTTCCAACTCTTGTGTCCTTCTCTTCTACCTTTTGATCCTTCAATTTTTGTGCAAAAGCCTATATTCTCGCTATGGCCATATCTTTGTTAAAGGAAGCAATAACAGTCTTTGACCAGATACGTATCCAACCTATCTACATATCAATGAACTCTATTTTGCCATGGTAGCAACTATATTAGGAGCGTACCTTGCCAGGGAATTAAATTGAAGGTTATACTCCCTGACACTTTTATTCCCTTGGTGGAGATTCAAGAACTGATCTGCATGGGCCTCTCGGGTCTCTAATGGCAAATAATGGTCAAACATGCCTCTCTAAACTCTTTCTAGGAGGTTGGAGATGCATCTATACCCTTAGATTGCTTCGAAGCTTCATACCACAATATATCTACACCCTTCAACCTATATGTCGCCAACTCTATTGCTTCTGTACCATTCACATACATAACATCTTAAGTGCGCTGAATATGATCAATAAAGTCTTGAGGATCTTCTTTAGGATCTTACCTAGTGAAGGATGGAGGGTCTAAATTAAAAAAATCATGTATTCTTGTGCCACCTGCCCTATTTGTACCACCTGTACCCATAACTAGACGTTTCTGCCTTTGACCTTGGCGAGCAACTATACGAGTCAATAGTTGTACTGCATTTCCTAGATCATACACGATAACATGAATAGGTGGTTTGGGGGGAATTTCACTACTTTTGGGTTCATCAGGAACTGGAGGAGTTAGAGATGTTTGTGATAAAGATTCCTCTTGAACTTCATTTCGTTGTCTCACCTGACCGGGTATACTAAGTGCCACTTCTACTCCCTTTCTTTTACCTTTTGTTCTACCTTCTTTCTGGAATACTTGCTGTACAAAACAATTTAGAATTAGATATAATGCACTTATTACAATTAACTTTATGGCACGATCTAAAGAATGGAAAGAAAGTAACAACACCTAAATTCCACATAGACTCCTTCTTATAAATGTGGTGCACAACACATCGATAAACAATATTCTACAAAATACATGGATTTTTAGAATCCCTAGGATGACCCACTCTCATACCACTTATGTCATGCCCCAAAGTCTAGATAGGGCAGACTGGCACCCATTGCCGATAAGGCTTGGGAGAACCAACCTATATCTATGCACTTTATATACATATTATGAGGGGTTTTTATGGTTGACATTCCTTTAAGAAAATAAATAATGATAACAAGCCAAAAGAAAATGCATATGACTAGGCAATTGAGGCCATGGTGTCGAAAGTACGATACATGACCACACTTTAATTTACATAGTCTACACATCCTCTAGATAAGAGAAAGTATCTGATAAGGGTTGGGACAGGCTCCGACTCGACTAACTATATAATATAAACATATAAGCTCTAGAAACAAATAAAGTCTCAGAGCAACTTGGAGCTTGGTATCAGCAGTTGGATATCTTGTACTTCTATTGGGGAGATCTACTAGCACCTATACCTACAGCATAAAATGCAGGTCCCCCGTAAGGGACATCAGTACAAGATAATGTATTGAATATGTAAGGTAGGATATATTATATGTGAAGTAATAACTGAAATGAGACCATGCAATGGTGCAAAAAGAGACCACCTTTGGTTATACTTTGGAATCATGTACTTTATGTTCATTATATTACTTTACCTTTACTGTATAATCTGTGCACAACTGTAATACAAATGATCAACTGATCAGTGGTAAACAGTATCGAGATCATCCCTAGCTAGGTTCTTCCTTAACCCCTTGGGCTACCATCCATGATAGGATCGTCCCTGACTAGGTGATTCTTTCACCCTTCGGGCTACCAGCCATCAATAAATAATATACTTTACCTTTCACTTACCTTTGAGATGATTCTTTTAGTGGTCACAATATTAGAGTTGTAGAACTATAGATGTGACATGTGACATATAGATAATCATACAAGACAATATGACAATGAAAAGAGTACGTTACATAAATAATGAAGTGCATATGAAATGGAACAACTCATGAATTTTATTTAGTAACAAGAACCCATGTAACTTGGTGTCCAAGAATGTATACAGATTTGAAAGCGACTATGTATGGAAGCATATGAATATGTGGAAGAGTGTAGACACAGTTAATAGTTGTGTCGGAGTTGGTAAGCGCCTTTTTGTGCCAACGAAGGATTTATATTTCATGCCAAATAATACGAAATCAAGTAGCCTTACATACCTCATTGTATGACCTCACTACTACCTAGAGATAAACTTCCCTTCCTCTAAATATTAATCTACAACATAGTAGGTGCTAAAACTAGCATTAGCAGCCAATAGATCTATCGTGGCAGCCCAATCACATAAAAATACAACACACAGGCAGCAAGCAGGTATTTACAAATCGGAGCATATTCTTTCAAACTTTCTGACCCTAATTGTAGTTTTCTAATACACATTCGCATGTACACATTGTGTCCAGCCTATTTTTGTGCTATAACAGTCTTACAACAGCCTATAAAGCATAACACATAACAATTCTACACAATCTATAAATGGACAGCATAACATTACCTCCCTTTGCTATATTTCAACGTCCACAATTCTAAACTTGTTCCAACTATAACCAAACTGTTCCAACAATATTTACACATACTAATAGTACTAAAATAGTCTTAGAATATCACCCTAGAAGTCATGAAGTACGTCAGCCAATAACCTTCCATCTAACAGCCCACAAGTTAAAATCAATATTACACTTAAAATAACATAATAAAATACGTTTGTTAAATGAAACAAAAATTAGGGCAGCAGCATAAGGGTAATAACTATAACTCAACCCATGTTAATAACAGCAACGTATCTTCATAATACAAAGTCACTAAAACAAAAGGCAAGTGTGCAACAACTTTCTAAACACATGCTGTCCAAATTTTTCAGCACAAACATACTAGCATATACTTCTTGTTTTTCATAAGGAAATCATACTAAATACATATGTAAACATACTCAATACTACCTTCATGGTGTGCGTCCTCTCCAATAAACCTAAAATCTCCCTTGTGGCTACTTGCTAGGTTAAGAATTAAGAACAATAAAGTTTTGAGAAAGCTAAAATTTTCCAAGTTTAAAAGTGAATGAATTTTGCTGCTTGTAACCCCTTTTTAAAGGCCTAATTTAGCCGCCTTACTCTTGAATTTATGACCACCTTATAACATATATTAATAATCTAGTTATCCACCAGCTTGGCCCTTACTTGGGCCTAAATGTGTCTCCAAGTTGATGGGCTTGGGCTGCCCATTTTCCAACTTTCTCTTCACTTAGTTTAGGCCCAATTAGAAAAGTGGGTTATGGTGCACTTGGGACCTTTTATTATGCTTTTTGGGCTGCAAATGTAGTCTATTTATGATTCTAAAAAATAATCTACATTCACACCTTTAACATGGACTTTATTCATAGTCGGACTTGGACAAATTCGATGTCTAGCCTCATCTCCATTTTGCTAGCAAATTTAAGCTAACCAAGTAGGTGACTCACCTACTAGCTTACTAAGTTACAAGAAATGCAATTCTCTTACTTTATGTAAGGCTGTAATATCCTCAATTAGACACAAAAAATGTATACACTCGACCCTCTTAAGCATTAGATGCACATATAGCTCATTAACAAGAGATTCAAGCACTTTTAAAATTTAGCGCTAATTTGACCAAACCAAGTCATGTTTCATTTGTGTAGTACTAGTATTATAAGGTGTAGGGTGTTGTAATCATAATATATATGTGTGAAAGAAATCTCAACCAAAATAACATAAGACCATTTGGAGTAGCAACCTTTCTTACGGAGCCCGTCTCTTTTTGGATAAAGTGACCTTCCTTACCAGAGCCAGTCCTTTTTCGGATTAAATGACATTCTTTATGAAAGACCATCCCTTTTTAGATTAAGTGGACTCCCATAGAGTACATATTTTTTCAAATTTAGTGACCTTCCATATGGGAGCTCATCCCTTTTCTAAATAAGTGGTCTTTCTCACAAGAGCCTGCCCCTTTTAGAGTAAGTGACCTTCCTTACGGGAGTCTGTCCCTTTTCGGATTAAGCATTCATAGAACTAGCTCATCAAAAAATTACACTTCAATCATCAAGAAAGATCTCCTAATTTTTCCAAGAATACAACTACATGACAGCCCAACAATTGACTTGCCACACGATAGGTGCTTTATATGATTTAAACACACATATGCATTCCTTGTATCATATATGCATACAGCCTTTTCATAATCATTTGGTAATCACATACATAAATATTTCAACATTATATAAGCATCATAACATCATTCTACTCATAAGACATGCATTGGACTTTCAATTCCTCAAGAAACCCCAGACGGATATTTTATCAAACACTTAGAGAGAGTGTTATTCTTGTGCAAAATCATGCAATTCAAGAGTGAAATCATGCTAGTAAATTCAATGTAAAACCTTCAATAGATACTTGAGTAATAGACGTCAAAACCCTTCATCAAATCATAGCCCAAAATATGGCAAAACACTCACAATTGCATGAAGCTTTAACATAGTGTGCATTGAATTTTATAATATGCAAGACCAATTTTTAAATCAACTTTAAATAATGCAGATTGAGTAAATTGAGGCTTGGGTATCATGGGTTAAAGGAACCCATAAAAGAAACCCGCATACCTTAACTTCGATATGAACTTGGTGAAGATTGGAGATGGAGACTTGAAGCTGGAAGAAGAACCTTGAAGGAAATCCTTAGTTCCAACTGAGGGTTTGAGACTTGAATTTTGGAGTGGAATATTTGGCTAAGTGTTTGAGTGAGTATTGGGGAATGTTTAGGATGATATGAGAGTGAAATAAGGCTAAGTATAGGTATTTTCACATATGGGAGGGTCTAGGTCCAAGAATTAAAATGCTTGGATCAAAAATAAATTGGCACCATTTTTTAACCTGTGTGTGCGGTGAGGCTGGCGCGAAAATAGTATTGTCTTCATGCCACTTCTAAATTTCATAATTTGATTCGCTGGCTTAAAAATTGGGGTTATACCCATTCCTCACTCAATTTGACCCCCTGAATAATAATATAAAGTTGGATTTCCTAAATAGCAAATTGATTTTTAGATATATGAAAATTTTGATTCTCCGAACTTCTAATTCACATTTTTGAGCACTTTATGGGGTCATTTCAATTATGGTTCAAAGGATGATAAGGGGATCTTTGATTGTCAAATCCATGTAACATAGTCATAAAATGACATGAAATGGCCAAGCTATCCCTCTTTAGAAAGTTGACCAGACAGGTTTACGAGACCCTATTTATAAGTCATAGACCATTCTATGGGCCATAGATTCGGTTTCGTATGGTAGACTATTAGATACCTCCTCTACTCTGGTTCTGTCTCTATGACATGTTTTATGACTCGTAAATGGTGTTTTGTATAAATGATTCCCAGAGACCCACTTCAATGATTCCCTCTTTATGACACAGTCTACGACTCATGGAATAATTTATAGGCCATCTGATGGGTCATAGCAGCTGAAAGATCCTAAATTTCACTAAGTCTTGCTAGATCCCATGAACTTACATACGGGCCATACTAGCTTCTACGGCATGTAAAGAGCCCTCGTAAAAGTTGTCAGTCGAATTTCTAATGCTTGTTTTCTTGAATCTTTCACACTCCTCATAGGTTGGGTCTTACAATATCTTCCCCTTGTGAAATTCACTCCCAAATATGCTAAGTAAAGCTCTAAGAAATGGATTCATGTACCATATGCCAATGCACCATATACCAAAAAGGAATATATGTACTGTTTAAAATATTTAAACTATGCTTCAAATTGCACTTATAATACCACCTCAAAATCACATCAACATGCATTAATTTCATCAGAATGGTATGAAAGGAAAGGAGATCCTAAGATAGGAAAATCATATTGCCTCAACCTTGATTGGAATGGAAGAGATGTGGGCATCACTTCTTCATATCGGCCTCAGCTTCCCATATGGCATTTTCTACATGTTGGTTCCTCCAAAGGACTTTGACGAAGGGTATCTCTTTGCTTTTGAACCGCTTGACTTGCCTATCTAATATTTCCACAGAGGCTTCCTCATAAGTTAAGTTCTCTTCAACATTCACCATTTCTAGGGGAAACATAGAGCTAGGTCTTCGATAAACTTTCTCAATATGGAGACAATAAAATTATATGAACCATACTCATTCCATGGGCAACTCTAGTTCATATGCACCTTTACCAATACGTCTAAAGATTCGGTAAGGCCCTGTATACATAGGTCTTAGTTTCCCTTTCTTGCCAAAGCGAACTAGGACCTTCCTCGAGTAAACCCTACAAATACACCCAATTATCAACTTCAAACTAAAGGTCTATCCTCCTAGTGTCAGCGTTGGACTTTCATTGACTATAATCTGCCTTCAACCATTATCTTCTCATGCTTACATTCTCCAAAGCTTTCATATCTGGATCTAGACCCAACAAAGCCATTTTTGTCATTTTAAACCAACCGACTTCGGATCTATAACACCTCCAATAAAGTACATAAAAAAGGAACCATACTAACATTAGAGTGACAGATATTATTGTAAGCAAACTCGATGAGATAAAGGTGCTCATCTCAACTACCCTTAAACTCTAATGCACAAGCCGGAAGCATATAACTCAACTGTTTGGATAGCCCTCTCAACTTGACCATCCATATGTGGATAAAAAGCCATGCTAAGCTTCATGTCACGACCCAAGCCTAGGCCTAGACGTGAGACGACAAATGGGAACCCAAAGGAGCCTCAAAAAAGCATTTTAGCATATCATTTACACACCCTTCATTGCGAAAGTCATTAAATAACAATAAGACTATATAAATAAGGATAAAAGGACTAAGGGAAGTCTTTCATAGTATAAATCATCAAAAGAGTCAAATCTTGAAGTATAATTATATAACTTGTCCAACAACACCTCTAAATAGAATTTGCGTGGGCCAAGACAACTTTCCGGACTCACCCCTTTATTATCAAAGTGAAACATAATGAAAGAGCAAAAGTAAGAGTGCAAAGCTGGTGTCCCTGAACTTAAGGACTCACCAATAGCATATCTTCAAAATGGTCAACTAGCCACGAGAAGGATGATCATGAAGAGCTCCAGTTCCTACATGGTAATATCATGTAGGCATAGAGTATGCGTTAGTACATTTGAATGTACTAACTATGTAGGATACAATGCAACAAGAGATATGCAACATAATCAAAATGCATAATCATAAGCAAGAGATGGTATATTACAAATATGGCATGCACGATCAACGCTTCAAGTAAAATATGCTTATATAGAACATAATACATGCGTAGGAAGAGACCATCATCATAGACCAAGTAACTAGTACTTGGAATCCAAGGCCTACCACCCCCTTGTAGGGCGATTGAGGTATCCAACCCTCAATTGATAGATGGGTAAAGCACCCCCCATTTTAGTGGTGAATGTATATACCCCTTAACTGGTAAATGGACAAAGCAAATTCCATCATAGTGGTCAAGGTATATACCCTTCAACATGGTAGATGGGCATAGCACCCTCCCCCTAACATAGTAGTTAAGGTATATACCCCATAATTAGTAGATAGACGTAGCACTCTCTATCATAGTTGTTAAGGAATTGCACCCACTCAACAAGCTGTGGACAACTTACAACACCATAGATACTTTTCATGAGATCAATACAAACAAACATTCTTTTCATCATCATATAGTCACTTAACTCATAAGCCATGCAATAGGTCATCAATAACTCAAGAACCCTTAATCGAACATTTTATCAAATACTTGGTGGGTGTATAATGGTAGTTCAAAATCATGCAATTAAATACCAAAATCATGTGAGAAAACATAATGTAAATCAACTCACCAACATTTAGTAATACACTCACGCAATATATATTGAAACCCTTCATCAAATCTCAAAATAGATCATAGATTCATGTCTCAAAACATGCTTAAATAGTCGTATTTTTATGAAACCGCAACATAGTTCATAATCAATTCATAATAAGAAATACCCATAGATAAATCAACTTGAAATCCTGCAATTTACTTTAGAAGGAAGGTTAGGTACCAAAAAGGACCCAATGGTTGAAACCCACATACCTCAACTTTGGAGATTTCCTTGATGAAGATTTAAATGAGAATCTGAAGCTTGAATGGAATTCTTGAGACCCGAAATGAGTTTGGGACACTTGATTTGGGATAAAATATTTGGCTAACTTTTAGAGATGGTTTTGGGGGATGTCCTGAATAATATGAGGTTTAAACATATCTAAGTACAGGTGTTTTAATACATAGGAAGGCTTAAGCCCAAGACCCCAAAGCCTTATGACAAAATTAAGAAAAAATCTAGCAATAAAATATACTACTCCGCGATAGCTCCGAGTCACGGATCCAACATGAAGGCCCACTAGTAATGAACTTTTTTGCGAAATGAGGTTTCGCTATGGGTGCTCTAAAATTTATGCTATAACCATCTCCCACTCAATTGTTTTCCTTGATCAAGAATCTGAAGTTAGATTTCCGATATCATGCATCGATTTTGAGATGTATGAAAATTATGATTATAGGCATTTTTAAGGCACATTTTTGAGATCTTTTTGGGGCATTTCAATATCTACCCCTTAGTAAGATTCATCCCTGAATGTCAAAGAAATGTAGATGAGAGAAGTAATCAGGATTATTTTGTCCCAACACATCAATGCAACAAATGGAATAAAACACCATTTCAAAAATCTCAGCATAAGTGTCAGAATTATCATGAACTTGTCAACATAAACATGAATGCATGCAAATGACATAAAGGCTGAAACATAAAACTTGAAATCACATAAGGGACTTAAGTTAGTACCTTAGGCTTGACTAGAATGGAAGAGATAGGGATAACACATTTGCATGTCCGCCTCGGCTTCCCATCTAGCTCTCTAAACTTGTTTCTTTCTCTAAAGAACCTTGACGGAAGCAACATCCTTGTTCCTCAACCTCTTCACTTGTCTATCCAAAATTTAAATCGAAACCTATTCATAAGTCAAATTGGTTTCAACAACATCCACAACATCAAGAGGCATAATAGCACTAGGGTCACCCACACACTTCCTCAACATAGACATATGAAACACCAGATAAAACATATTCATATCATTGGGTAACTCAAACTCAAAGGCCACCTTGCCAATCCTTCTAAAAACATTATAAGGACCAACAAATCTTGGAGTCAATTTACCATTTTTACAAAAATGAATCACACCCTTCATGGGTGAGACCTTCAAATAGACCCAATAACCATCCTTAAACTAAATATCCCTTCTCTTGACATCGACATAGGACTTTTGTCAACTTTCAGCTATTTATAATCTTTCCCTTATCAACCCCACCTTCTCCATAGCCTCCATAAAAAAATCCTGGCCTAACAAAGCCATACCGCCTACCTCAAACCATACAACAAGGGACCTACAATGTTTATCATAAAGAGACTCAAAAGGAGTCATACCAATGCTAGAATGATACATATTATTCTAAGCAAGCTCAATGAGAGGAAGATGATCACCCCAACTACCCTTAAACTCCAAATATAAGCTCTAAGCATATACTCAAGAGTTTAGATAGTTCTTTTGGCTTGGCCATCCGTTTGATAGTGAAAGACCGTACAAATATTTACCTTGGCACCAAGAAATCTTTTGAAGCATCTTCAAAAGTGAGAAGCACCACGATCTGATATGATAGACAAGGGCACCCTATGCAATCTGACTAAATAATGAATGTACAATCTAGCATAATCTTCGGCACCATATGTAGTCATAACCTGTAAGAAATGAGCCGACTTTGTCATTCCATTAACGACAACTCAAATGGAGTAAAAATGCTTTCTAGTCTTTCGCAACCCAACCACAAAAACCATGTTAATTTCCTCCCACTTCCAAGTAGGGATCTCTATATCTTGGGCTAGGCCAACCTGGCCTTTGATGTTGAGCTTTGACTTATTAGCAATTATGATAACCAGATACAAACTTAGCAATATCTCTCTTCTTGCCACACCACCAAAACACTTCTCTCAAATCTGTATACATCTTGGTAGAACCAGGGTGGATAGAATAGGAAGAATTATGAGCCTCATATAAAATTTTCTCTCTCAAGTCATCAACACAAGGCACACACAATCTTCCTCTATTCTTAAAGGCACCATCTCCCCATTGGGAGAAAACCTCCACCTAACCATCTATCACCAAGGCCTTTAATTCTAATAAGGCCGGGTAAAGATCTTGCTTTCCTTTCACCTCTTCAATCAATAAAGATTTAGAGCCATCAACAACTACAATACCACCATTATCAACCTCTTCCAACCTAACTCGCACCCTCTCTAGCCACCTCTTTGCTACCATCATCAACATACGCTAGGCTACCCATAGACAACCTACTCAAAGCATCGACCACTACATTAGCCTTACAGAGGTGATAATATACACTCATATCATAATCCTTAAGAATCTCTAACCACCTTCATTGTCTCAAGTTGATATCTTTTTGAGTGAACACATATTGGAGACTTTTATGGTCGATGAATACATCAACATGAACCCCATACAAGTAATAATGAAAAAACTTTTAAAGCAAATATCACGACAATCAATTCAAGATCATGTGTAGGATAATTATTGTTATGCACCTTAACTTGTCTAGAGTCATTAGCTATCACCTTACCATCTTACAGCAAAACACAACCCAAACCAATCAGTGAGGTATCATAATACACAACAAACCCTTCCAACCCTTCCAGTTGAGACAATATAGGAGCAGAGACAAGCTTATCAACTCTTTTCACACTCATTAGTCCACACAAACATTACCTTCTATGGGGTCCATTTAGTCATAGGAGAGCCAATAGAAGAGATGCCATTCATAAACCTCTGGTAGTAACCTGCTAAGCCCATGAAGCTTCTAATATCCGATGGAGTCAAAGGTCTAGGCAATTTCTAATTATCTCCATCTTCTTGGGATCTACTTTAACACCATCACCCGACACCACATGACCTAGAAAGGCAACCTCTTTCAATAAAAACTTACATTTTTCATATTTGGCATACAACTTCTCTTACCTTAAGATTTGTAACACCAATGTCAAGTGATCCACAAGCTCCTCCTCAGGATGCGAATAGATCAATATGTCATCAATAAATACCACCACAAATATATTAAAGTAGGATTTAAAGAGCCTATTCATAAGATCCATGAAGATAGCCGGTGCATTGGTCAATCCAAAAGACATAACCATAAATTCATAGTGTCCATACCTAGTCCCAAAGACAGTCTTTAGATTATCACACTCTCACACTTTCACTTGGTGATAAACTGGACCAAAGATCAATCTTACAAAAGTGACTAGTCACTTGAAGTTTGTCAAAGAGATCATCAATCCTGGGTAGAGGATACTTATTCTTTATGGTGACCCTATTAAGTTTCCAGTAGTTAGTGCACATTCTAAGAGTACCATCCTTGCTCTTCACAGACAACATTGGTGCACCCCAAGGTGATTGACTAGGCCTTATGAAACCTTTCTCTAATAAATTTGTTGATTGCTCCTTTAACTCTTTTAACTCCACTAGGGTTATTCAATAAGCGGTAATGGGAATGGGTTAAGTATCGAGAAGGATATATATGAAAAAATTTATTTTTCTTTTAGGAAGAACACCAGGAAGCTCATTGGGAAAGACAACGAGGAACTCATTAACCACCAAAACTGATTCTATAGGAAGAACTTTGGACTAAATATCCCTAACCCTGATAAAATGATAGAGACACCCCTTTGAAATCAACTTTTAGGCTTTATTGCAAGGAAAACATTTATCCTTGAGCACCACCTCTTGACTCTCTTACTCAAGAATGGGTTAATTAGAAAATTGGAGTTTGACCCTATGGGTTCTATAATCAATAAAGGCATAATATGTATGCAACCAATCCATCCCAAGAATGAAATCAAAATCCACCATATCAAACTCAACAAAATCACAGGGCAACATTTTATGAAAAATGAAAATGGAACAATTTTTATAGACCGTTCAACCAATAATAGATGCACCAACGGGAGTAGACACCTTATAAGACTCATACAACAGTTCGAGTTCAATATGAAACTTTTCGAAAATAAAAGGGGAAATAAAAAAAAGAGTGGCACCCAGGTATGTCAATGCACACAGATCAAAATTAAAGACTTTTAGTATATCGGTGATAACATCGAGAACCTCATCTACCCCTTGCCTCCCTTGAAGAGCATACAACCGATTATGCCTTGGGGAACCACCTTATTGACCTCCTCTACCCATAGGAACTATATTCACAGCTCAGCTTTGAGGACGACAATCTTCACCCTTATGTTGTCCACATGGACAATCAATCACCTTATGAACCACTTCACAACACCCATAACAAGCATTAGTATCCTTCAAACATGGGCCATCATGGCCTATACCATATCTTGGGCACCTAGTATTAGGCACCACACCACCACCATCTTAGACACTTGGGTTGTCACTAGCAAACCTTTTGGTAAGAGCATTGGAAGACCCTTGTCCTTGATGAAATCCACCACCCTTGGGACTTTGGAATCTACCTTCTAATTGGGCCCTCTTAGCCTCATTACCCCTTTTTTCTCTCAACTTTCACCCCTCCAATTGTTTGGCATAAGTCATGGGGCGGGATAAGTCCATATCACCTATCAACACGGTAGCGTGACATTCTTCATTTACAAAGTTGGACATACCCATCATAAACTTGTTCATTCTATACCTCGGGTGGGCCTCTATTTGTGGAGAATATTTAGAAAGTTGGTTGAACTGAGGGCATACTCCCTCACACTCATAGACCCTTGCTTCAAATTTATGAACTCCATCATTGGGCTTCCCTTAGCTCAAGAGGGAAGAACAAGTTGAGAAAAGCCACCTTAAACTCCACCTAAAGGATCATATTGGTTTTTACCTTCTCTTCCTTTAATTGAGTGAACCATATTTGGTCTACCCCTTTGAATTGGTAGGCCATCAACTCTGTTTTCTCCTCTGATATAATACCTATAATAGACAACACTTTGTATACCACATAAATAAATTCTTGAGGATCCTCATCCACTTTAGACCCATGGAACTCCTATGGGTTCATTCTTATAAAATCCCTCACCTTATATGCTAGGGTAGGAGAATTAGGGGCTTGGGCACCTTGGTTTATTTGATTAGTCATAGCTTATGCTAATGTGGAAATAGCATCCCAGAACTCTTCATGATCCGGTTGTTCTTTGTGTGTACGAGCTCTTTTTCACCTTGAGATAAGAATGATCTAAAATATCATAGAACATTCTTAAGGAAAAACCATACCTTCACTTCTATAGCAAGATATAGATCATGAAGAAGGGAAATAGTTCCTAAAATGCCTCATAGCCTATTACTCGTAGTTATTGTGCACTTCACAACCATAAATAGGACTCTAATCGACATGGTGTGTTGTATGCCGTGAACCATTAACAACCTAGTGCTTGAATGCCATATTTTTCATGACCCAAGATTATGGCCTAGATGTGACACGATGAATGGAACCCAAAGGGGCCCCAAACAAGCCTCTTAGCATATCATTTATACATCCTTGGTTACAAAAGCAATTAAACAACAATAAGAGAATATAAATAAGGTTAAAGGGACTAAGGGAATTCTTTCATAGTTATAACATGCAAAGTAGAGATGGCACCAATATGAGTAAGGGCCTTGTTTGGTTGCCTTCTTTTCAAATCTTTGAATTAAAGTAACAACCATTTGAGCACATGGCTTCTCTTCTTCCTTTTCCTCATCTTGATAGACCTTCTAGACATTGTAAGCCTTTCTTTAGTGACCCTTAAGCTCCTCTAATGCTTTCTTTTTCATGAACATTTGCTTTTAGGTCTTGGAGATCTTTCGCTTGACTCATTCTGAATGGTCATGTGGTTTAAATTAACTCATGTTGGTGTCATTTCTACTTTGCATGTTATCATATAGTATATATCATCAAAACAGTCAAAGCGCAAAGTATAATTACATAACTTGTTAAACAACAACTCTAATATAGCTTGGGCTAGGCCAAGACAACTTTTCGGGCTCACCCCTTTAGTATCAAAGTGCAACATAAAGAAATAGCAAAATTAAGAGTGCAAATTTGGTGTCCCTAAACTTGAGGAATCACGAATAGCTCATCTTCAAAATGGTAAACTAGCCACGGGGAAGATGATCTTAAGGGGCTCCGATTTCTACATGGTTACATCATATATGTATTGAGTATGTGTTAGTATAGTTGAATGTACTAAGTATGTAGAATGCAATGCAAAATGAGAAAGGCAACATAATCAAAATGCATAATCATAAGTAAGAGATAGTAGATTAGAAACATGGCATACACGATCAATGTTTGAAGTAAAATATGCTTATATAGAACATAATACATGTGTAGAAAGAGACCATCATCATAGACCAAGAAACCAGTACCTATAACCCAAGGCCTAGTAACTCTTTTTAAGGCGATTGAGTTATCTACCCCTTAATTGGTAGATGGGCATAGCACCCCCAATCATTGTGGTAAAGGTGTATACCCTTTAATTGGTAGATAGACATAGAACTCTCCATCATAGTGGTCAAGGTAAATACCCCTCAACATAGTAGATGGGCATAGAACCCTCCCTCCCCCCCCTCCACCCTATCATAGCTGTTAAGGTATATACCCCTTAACTGGTTGGTAGATAAACATAGCACCCCTTCAACAAGGTGTGGTCAACTTGCAACACCATAGATACTTTTCATGAAATGAACATATACAAATATTGTGAACATATACAAACATTGTTTTCATCATCATATAGTCACTTGACTCATAGGCTATGCAATAGGTCATCAATAACTCAAGAACCCTTAATTGGACATTTTATCAAACACTTGGTGGATATGTAATGTTAGTTCAAAATCATGCAATTCAAGAGTGAAAAAATGTGAGAAAACTTAATGTAGATCAACCCACCAACACTTTGTAACACTCTCATGGAATATACATTGAAACCCTTTATAAAATCTCAAAATAGATCATAGATTCATAGCTCAAAACATGCTTAAGCTATCACATTTTTATGAAATCCCAACATAGTTCATAATCATTTCATTATAAGAAGTACCCATAGATAAATCAACTTGAAATCATGCAATTTACTTAAAAAGAAAGGCTGGGCACCAGGGGTGAAAGGACCTAATAGTTTAAACCAACGTATCTCAACTTTTAATATTTCCTTGTTGAAGATTTGAATGAGAAATTGAAATTTGAATGGAATTCTTGAGGTCTGAAATGACTTTAGGACACTTGATTTGGGATGAAATATTTGGCTAAGTGTTAGAGAAGGTTTTGCGAGAATGTCTTGAATGATATGAGCTTGAAAAATGGCTAAGTATAGGTGTTTTTAAACATAGGAAGGCTTAGGGCCAATACCTCAAAGACTTTAGGATGAAACCAAGAAAAACATGAAACAAAATGTACTACTCGGCTACGGGTCCGCATCGCGGAGGCAACGCGAATGCCCACTAGAAATGAAATTTTTGGCAAAATGAAATTTTGCTATGGCTCCTCTAAAATTCAGTATATACCCATTTGTCACTAAATTTTGCCCCATGGTCAAGAATACAAAGTCAAATTTTTGATATCGCGCATAGTGTTACGATCTGAGAGTCTATCTTTGGCGTGGCCAATACTCAGAGACTATTGCAGCCCCTGAGATAACCACTTGACCTCATCATTACATCATACACAATAATGGATGAAAATAATAAAATGAATATAATATTATCAATGAAAACTCACTCATATTCTCAAAAGAACATGTTTAGAATTATATAGTAATCTTAAAAAATCACTCACTCAATATCTATGAAGCCTCTATTCAACAATCTAGATGGTGCCATGATAGGTCATAGACACCTCAAATAAATAAAGTACTTTATAAAAGTAAGAAGATAAAAATGGCTTCTGTGAAATTTATGGAGAGTTCATCAACTTTAAAATGTACTAATCTGGATCTCAGCGATGCACAAGCTGAAGTCCTCTAACACCTGTATCTGCATCATGAAATGATGAGGCCCAAATAGACATCAGTACATGGAATATACTGGTAAGTCAATGGCTTAAAAGTAAAGGATTAAATTACTTACCTTATCTCATCGACTCATGCTTAGCTTAGTATATGCAAGTTAAAAACATTTCATCCATTTCAACATATATATGTAAAAAAGTAAACTCACTTAAAACCTCATGCTCAAACAATATTGCTTGGGACTTTCTGTTAACTGACATACCTCCCACCACCTATAATTAGTTGATGGATAATGAATATGGCATCAATGCATCGGCCATCCTTAGCTTACCATGGAAAAGGACGTGTTAACTGTACCTCATGCATCCATTAAGAATGTCCACTTGTAGGACAAAAGCCAATAGAATGAGCTAAAACAACTATCTTACATTGGCAATGTAGTTCTGGGGTGCTCCTTAACCACCCTAATCAGTTCTTAATGCTCTTCCCAAGACTAAAATATGCTTAACTCATCATTTAACTCAATCCAAAATACTAAATCAATCAACTCAAAACTCAACCTCATAGGGTTATCTTATCTCAATCAATCAATCCTCAATATTCAATAAACTCTTAAACTCAATACTCAGCTCAACTCATTTTTTCAATCAATTAATGCAAGTTATCACCTAAACTTAGACTTAACAGTCATTCAAAGCGAAACTTCAATCTTGACTCAACTTAAATGGTCATTTAGACTCACTGAATTTAACTCATTATACCATGTAAGTGAGTTTTTCATGATAATATAAGTTCTTAGGTTCAACATGCTTTCATGCTTAACAATACTAAAGTTTTTCCTTTCATTAGATTACCTTAGATTCAAGCTTAACTCAATTTATGTGTAGATTATCATAAAATCATGTTCACGCTCATTTCGTATAATACTCTTAATTTCATGTCATATAAAGACTATCCAAGTAGTAAATTCTTCATGTATTAAGAAAATAACTACAAGAAGTCTCAATCTAAAATACAACTTATCAATCATAAACTCATTTCCAAATCTTAACTCAAGTAAATAAAGAGACGTGTGAGTAGTGTTTTCATTCAATCTTACCTATTCTATAACTAAAAAATATATAATCTGTACACAATAAAGTGTTTAAAAGTAAGCTTATACATAATAAATATCATGGAATAAAAGATATAACAATAGGAGAAACTTACAAGAGTAGTGTAGCCGATAAATTCCAACTTGACCTGAAATTAACTCAAACACTTCTAACTCAACCCAAAAGTGATTTTTAACACTTAAAGTGTATAAAATCAGTAGAAATATGAGAGAAAATAGGAAAAAAATCACTTTTGAGGCACTCAAAATGACCAGGAATATTCGATTCAATATAGGCCAAAAAGTCAGTGGACGGCCGTCCTTCACCCACTTTATGTATTTTTTTTGAAATTTCATCATTTGACTTATGTCATTGTTCCGAACAATGTTTCCTTCTATGACATCTTCAAATTCTGATCCATACTCCATAAAATAATTATTTTACATATGGAACTTGTACAAAAGAAATCCTCTTTACACTATACCAACTCAAGTAGATAAAATTTCGGAGTTGTTATATTATCTCCCCTTTGGGATCATTGGTCCTCGAATGCAAAGAATATAGGTTAAAGAAGGAATCTCCTTATGGACTCAAACAATCAATCATCCATCGACTTACTCAGTTTATCAAATAAGAAATGCAACAAATATAATAATCACATCACATTAGTAAGTTACATCGATCCTCACTCGAACTCTAGAACTCTATCATATTTAGGAATGAAAGAAAAATTCAATTAGTAGAAATTTATAAGGAATTATTAGAATCAATCTTCTCATCATCTGCAGGCTGGAATAAATGGGGGTGTCTGGCCTTTATGTCCTCTTCTGCCTCCCAAGCAGCTTCTTCTTTGAATTGGTTCTTCCACAATACTTTAACATATGAAATCTCCTTATTTCTCAATTTTTGAACTTGACTATCAAGGATTTGGACAAGATTTTCCTCATAACTCAGATTATCTTTCACCTTAATACTATTGATAGGACCTACCAACTGAGGATCTCCCAAACATTTCTTAAGCATAGAAACGTGAAAAATAAGGTAGATAGCTGCTAATTTTGAGGCTAGATCTACCTCGTATGCAACTTTGCCCACATCTTTATGACTCAGTAAGGGATAATATATCTCAGACTCAAGTTTTTTTTCTTCCCGAATGTCATCATTCGCTTTATGGGAGTCACATTCAAATAAACCCAATCATTAATCTCAAACTCTGAGTCTCTTCCTTGGATATCTGTGTAAGATTTTTGTCAACTCTGTGCATTCGACATCCTCTCACAAATAGTCTTCACCTTTTCAATAGCTTGGTGAACCAAGTCCAGTCTAACCAACTCACCTTCACCTACCTCAAACCATCCAATTGGTGATCTACAACTTCTCCCATAAAGTGCCTTATATGGGGCCATCTGAATGCTCGAGTGGAAGCTATTATTGTAAGCAATCACTATTAAAGGAAAATGGTCATCCCAATCACCCTTAAAAATCAATAGCGCATGCTCTAAACATATCCTCCAACGTCTGAAATTTGCTTGGCCATCTATTTGTGGGTGAAAGGCAGTGCGAAGATGCACATTCGTACCCAAACCCTTCTAAAAATACCCCCAAAACTGGGAATTGAATTGAGATATTTAATCTGAGATGATAGATAAAGGGAGTCAATGCAGTCTAACAATCTCCCTTATGTATAGTCGGTCATAATCTTTTGTTGTGTCAGTCGTCTTGACTGCAAAGAAGTGTACAGATTTTGTCATCTGATTAATGATCACCCAAATCGAATCATACTATCTGCGGGACTATGGCAAAACCTATAACAAAGTCCAAGCTAATCATCTCCCACTTCCATTATGGAATCTCAAAATTCTAAGCCACTCCAATTGGCCTTTGGTGCTCAACTTTAACTTGTTGGCGATTTGGGCATTTAGTAATGAACTTAGCAATATCTTTCTTCATTCCGCTCCACTAGTAGACTTCTTTCAAGTCATGATACATCTTAATAGATCCTAGATGGATAGAACATTTTGGAACTGTGAGCCTCCGCAATAAACCTCCTTCAAACATGATTAATATCTGTAACACATAATCTACCTTGACATCTCAATACCCCATCCCCCCTTTGGCGAAAGCCATTGCCTTCTGCTTATGCACATCCTCTTTCAATTGTAATAAGATAGGATCTTGATCTTATTTCTCCTTCACCTCTATTACTAGAGATGAAATCGATCCATTATGCACAAGGACTTCTCCCTTAACCGACTTATCTAGTTGAACTCCCAATTGTGCTAGTCTGTGAACTTCTTTGGCTAACTCTATTTTCTTCTCCTCCATATGGGAGGTGCTTCCCATGGATAACATGCTAAAAGTATTGGAAAAACTTTTTCTTTACTAAATCAATACATATCTCAATCGTACTCTTGAAGTGTTGTAGTAGATAACAAACCCATCAGTCCCATCATGTTAGGTCAACACTAGTTCACTAGTCAACCTACTCTTTAGCTCTTGGAAATTTTTATTACACTCATCCGACCATCAATACTTGAAACTTTTTAGTCACTTCAATGGCATGGATATGGAAAAAATCCTTCAAAAAACCCTTCAGTAGTAGCCAGTCAATCATAGAAAACTTCTTATCTCAGTCTGTGAGGTTGGTCTTGGCCAATTCCTAACCACCTCAATCTTTTCAGTATCCACTCAAATTCCATTTCTAGAAATCACATGACCCAAGAAGCCATGGATTTGAGCCAAAATTCACACTTAGAAAACTTTGCATACAACTCATGATGTCGAAGCTTCTGCTGAGGTGTTTGGCATATTCCTCCTCATTTCTAGAATACACTAAAACGTCATTGATGAACACAATTACGAACATATCAAGAAAATGATAAAATACTTTATACATTGGGTTCATAAAGGTTTAGGTCTATCTTAGAGAAAAAAGTTGGACCCTGAAGTTGGTCAAGCAAGTCATCAACTCTCGGAAGGGGATACTTATTCTTGTTTTGTCACTTTATTTAGCTGATGATAGTCAATACATATCCTCAAAGAACCATCATTCTTTTGCACAAACAAGACCGGAGTGCCCCATGGAGAAATACTAAACCTTATAATTCCTTTTTCTAACAAGTCCCTTAACTGTTCCTTTAACTTTATCAACTTGGCAGGACCATTCTATATGACAAAAAGAAATTGGCTTATTGTCAAGAAGAACATCAATTTCGAAGAAAATCTCTCTATTAAATGGGTCTCCAGGTAGATCCTTAGTGAATACATTGGGAAACTCATTTATAATCGGGACTAACTTAAAAGTAGGGGCTTTAACATCGTCAGACTTAACTCAAACAAAGTGATAGATTCTGCCATTGGAGATTAGTATTTGGGCTTTAAGGTAAGAAAGCTTGCCCTTTGGCATCACAAAATCTCCTTTCTACTCGATAACAAGTTCATTTGAAACTAGAATTTGATAGTTTGAGTTTTGCAATACACAGAGGCATAGTAGGCATGAAGCCCATCTATACCAAGGATTACATTGAAATTAACCATCTCTAACTCAACTAAATTAACAAGGTTTTCCATATAAAGAATGGATACAACACGATTTCTATAGATTCTCTTCACTCGAATAAACTCACTAGCAAGAGTAGAAATAGAAAATAGTTCACGCAAGCACTTAGAAAGAACCTCAAATCTAATCACCACATAAAAGGACACGATCAAGATATAACAATCAACAGTAAAAACTTTATTCATACGTGTTATAATGTTCTGAAGTGTTTCTCTAATTTGGGTGACTACTACAACACACAACTTGTCTATTGCCACATCTATGCCAGAATTAGTAACCCTCTATTTTTCTCTAACTGATGGAATTACTGTAGAGGGTTGAGCTATATTGGCCCACTTTAGACAATACATCTAGTAGTGACCTCCTTGGCCAAACTTGTAGCACTCCTTAGTACACTTTTGACAATTTCCCAAGTGAAGTTTTCCACATCTTCCACATGGTGGCTTTCCTTTATGACCTCGAGCCATACTTCCCTGGGATGAAGGATTTCGGACCCTTAAAGGTTGGCCCCTCCTAGACCTGAGATTGTATCTTTTATTGGATATGGACGTATTAATTGGGACCTATTCTTTTGTTTATTCCATTTTGACTTTTCGTTTTTTCCCCAAGGCTCCTCCCTCTCATCCTCTTTGTTTTCTTTTACTGATCAAGCATGTACAACAATCTCAGTCTCCTCTGTTGATATCACGACTCTGGTCCCGAGCTAGGAGGACATCTCTGTTGAATAAATCTTTGTTCATATTATATCTTAGGTTCTTAATGTGTGTAGAAGACATGGTCTAAATATGTAAAGCACGAGTCAACAGGGAGGTTTATAGAGTTTTTAACTATACCGCATGAACTATGAATACAAGAAAGTTGAACATTCCTAACGTCCTATAGCTTCCTGCTTATGAAATGTGGTGCACAACACACTTATAAACAAAACTCTACTAGAGAAGGATTCATAGACTCGGTAGGACTCTTAAACTCTATGCTCTGATAATATGTTTGTCACACCCCAAGAGGGTACCCTTGGCATGGCTGACACACATAGACTATTGCTAGCCCTCGAGCGAACCACTTGGTCTTATCATCACATCATACTCAATAGCGAAAGAAAATAACACAAATGAATATAATATCATCAACGAAAACTCACTCATATTCTCAAAGGAGAAAGTTTAAAATTATACAATACTCTTAGCAAATTATTCACTCAATATCTATGAAGCCACTAATCAATAGTCTAGATGGTGTCATGATAGGCAATAGACACCTTAAATCAGTAAAGTACTTAATAAAAGTAAGAAGATAAAAATGGCTTCTTCGGAATATAAGGAGAGCTCACTAACTCTGAAGTGAATTGATCAGGATCTCAGTAAAGCACGAGCTCAAGTCCACTATCACCTATATCTGCATCATGAAATGATGCATGCCTAAGTGGACTCAGTACATAGAATATACTAGTAACTCAATGGCTCAAAAGTAAAGGTTTAAATAAGTTACCTGATCTCATCAACTCATGCTCAGCTAAATATATGCAAGTTAAAAACGTTTCATGCATTTGAACATGTATATATGGTAAAAAGTAAACTCAATTTTGAAACCTCATGCTCAATCAATGTTAATTGGGAGTTTATCTTAACCGACATACCTCCCACCACCTATAATTAGGTGATGCACAACTAATATGGCATTGTTGCCTCACCCGTCCTTAGCTTGCCATGGAAAAGGATGTGTCAACTCTACCTCATGGACCTATAATGAGTATCCACTTATGGGAAAAGAGCTAAAACGACTATCCCATGCTAGCAACGTAGTTCTGGGGTACTCCCCAATCATTCAACTCGGTGCTCAATACTCCTCCCAAGACTAATACATGTTCAACTTATCATTTAGCTCAATCCTCAATAATAAATCAATCAACTTAAAACTCAACCATAGGGTCATGTCATCTCAATCAATCAATCCTCAATATTCAATAAATTCAAAACTCAATACTCAACTCAACTCATTTGGTCAATCAATTAATGCAAGTAATCAACTTAACAAAGACTCAATGGTCATTCAATGCAAAATGTCAAACTCAACTCAACTCAAACGATCATTTAAGCTCACTCATTTTAACTCATTATTCCATGTAAATGAGTTTTTCATGATAATATAAGTTCTTAGGTTCGACATGCATTCATGCTTAACAATACTCAAGTTTTTCCATAAATTAGATTAACCTTAGATTCAAACATAACTTAATTTATCTATAGTATATCATAAAATCATGGTCGTGCTCATTTCATATAATACTCTTATTTTCATGTCATATAAAGACTATGCAAGTAGTAAATCCTACATATATTAAGAAAATAACTACAACAAATCTCAATCGTAATGCAACTTACCAATCATCAACGCATTTCCAAATC
>JAOTQJ010137960.1:49179-85532 GCA_025642045.1 Solanum sejunctum | reverse complement strand
CTTTTGAGTGCAGATGCCAGGTGGAATGCCAATGATGTCTGCAATCATCCATCCAATAGCCTTTTGTATCTTTTAAGGACCTAAACTAATGCCTCTACCCGTTCTTCATCAAGATCTACAGTAATAATCACATGTAAAGTATTGTTAGATCTTAAAAACGCATACCTCAAGTAGGCTAGAAGAACCTTTAATTACAACATTGGTGGCTCTTCAATGGATGGTCTAGTAAATAGTGTTTTACGGTTGTTTAAATCCATGTGATCCAACCATCTTATCATAATCTAGGATGCCATCACTCTCAAAATTCATCAACACAGCCTCAAGAGTTTTAACACCCAGCCTCTCCTCTATGGGTACCTTTGGTTGTACCTCATCAACACTCTCAATCACATTGACAAGTTTCAAATCATCAAGTCTCTTCATAGCGCCTAAATCACATAGCACCTTTCCAAGAGGCATAAGGTTGATGCTAGCTCTTAAATTGCATAGCGCCTTTGCAAAATTAAAGACTCCAATGGTGTAAGGTATGGTAAATGCTTTAGGGTCCTCTATTTTTTGCAATCAAGACCTTGTTACAATAGATATACAATGGTCAAAATCTTGAGGAAGCTCTTGACTTACCGTTCTCTTCTTAGTAACCAGGTCCTTCATAAACTTTGCATACTTGGGCATTTGCTCTAATAGATCAATTATAGGAAGATTGATAGACAACTGCTTTAACATTGAGATGAAATTTTCAAAATTTCCTTCCTAATTCTTCTTGTTTTGCGACTATAGGAAAGGTGGTGGAGGCCTCGGTATAGGTTTCAACCTTTTTGATGTCACCATGTTTTCACCCATAACATCCTTGGCTTGATTATCTCTAGTCTCTACTTTTTTGCTCTCAGTTGTCTTCTGCCCAATAACATCATCAACTACCAACATTGGTGGGTCAATTGTCTGCTCGCCTCTATGTGTACTAACTGCCATGCAATGCCCATCATTCTTTTGATTCTACACAAAGTTGCTTTGTAGTGTACCCTTTTGGCATTGGTTCAACTGAGTTTAATTTGACTGAATTGCTGCTCCAACTGCTTGATAGCCATAGAGTGAGATTCAATCTTTTGATTAATCCCAGATATGTCAGCTTTCATCCCTCTCAAAGTCTTATCCTATGTGTAACTACCTAGCCTAGGGCCTAGTTAGCACACGACAAATAAGACACCTGTAGGCACCTTACCCAAGCCATCTTGGCATATCAAGATTTCAAGTGCATAAAGACTTGTTAAAAATGAAATAGGAAACTTGGGCTAAGGGCCACAACTTGAAGATAAATCAAGAAATAAGAATTAGATACAATCATAACATCTGTCCGACAATACCTCAAACATTAACTTGGCGAGGGCTAAGACATGTTCAAGATCACCCTCAAATACAATCATAGCAAAATAAATGTGCAACTCAAAAATAAAATGTCTAATACATTAATCTAGAAAGAAAACTAGGATATTTTCCCCAAACTATAGGACTCACTAACTTTCATTTTTAAGGATCTAAAGTTAGCTACGTGCAGGATATCTAGTAGCACCGATCCATACATGGTTAAATCATGTAGGCATAGAGTATGTGTCAGTACTTGAATGTACTGGTATGCAGGTGTGCAATGTATAACATGGAAACAATGATGAAATAATTCATGCTATGTCTCATATTAAAATCATACATTCACAAGTGCATTAGTAGTCACAATCAAGCTAATAACATTTTAAACATAAAAGGCAACTCTTAGAAAGAACTTAGTAGAATACATAAATGAACATAGTCATGAATAAGAAAATCATATAAACTTAGAACATACATGAAATATAGGGAGTTAAATTGTATACCAAAGAAGAAACATCTTTGAAGTATAAGGGGAACATATATAGGGGTGGTCATTTAACACATCACTTTAGCCATAGAACATGAGATAATGCATCTGAGAAATAAAGAACTTACCCTTACTTGAATTTATGATGAGACACATAGACTTAGATTAGTGAGGAATCATACATGGTTATACACAATTACAATGGTAACATCCTAGGTGAACAATGCATCACTTTACATAAAAGACCATTTTGCTATAAAAGAAACCTCAGTAATCATAATGGAGATCACTTTAGACACTTGAGTACATAATTATATACCTTTAGGAGAAGTACCATTTGAACTTGTGAAACAATGAGTCATAGGAACTTTAAAACACCTTTGGACATAATACGAAGGAACCAACATAAATTATCATAAGAGGACATAGTAGAGACATGAGGAAAACACGAACATATGTGAGATGTAATGAAACATTACATTATAAGCTTCACAAACAAGATGCATAAACACATACAATATGATATAAGCTCAATATGATGTGTATCAGTATGTTTTGGTAAAAAATTGCATGAAATATGACTTCCTTATATCATAGGTATGTTAGAGAAGACGTAACTAACATAGGCCATGTGGGATATTACATTAAATCTAATGGACTCCTTCCATTGGGAAAAGACCACTGAACTCCTACCATTGGGAGAAGGGGAATCTACTTGCCAAGGTAGCTATCCAAAACTTTGGTAACTTTGCAATTGGATCTTCAAGGAACATTATGGCTTACATGGATCCACTAGCCTATGAATAGCCTACTTCTATGAATCAAATATAGGACCTAGACATGACATGGTGAATAGGAACCCGAGGGGATCCCCAAACAAGCCTCTTAAGCATGCATAGTATATCCTTGGGTTTAGAAGAAACATAAAAGAGAAATGATCACATAACACATAATTTCTAAGGGAAGCTGGGCTTTGGACTCACAATATGGGGATAATGTAGGGAAGAGGATTTGCATGAATCACATAGCAAATAAGTCTAAGGGCGGGTAAGTATGACTTACGCTATAGGGGCATTTAGAGGCTTGGGACTTCCATCATATCCATAAGCATACAACAAACATAGAAGGAAAAAGAGACTAAGGTAAGCTTCAAAATAACATAAAGATAATACAGTCAAGCTCGATACATAAACTTCCATATCCAACAACACTTCTAATATAAGTAGAACGGGGGCCAAGACATCTCCCGACTCACCCTTATAAGATAAAAAGTCTAAAATAGGTATGTCTTGACAAAAGCATGAACATAAAATGGGTGTTGTCCCCAAAATAGAGGACTCACCAATAGTAGTCTTCAATGTATATTAGCTAACCATGCGGAGGAAGAGGATGAATAGGAGCTCCGATCCCTATATGGTTAGACCATGTAGGCAAAAAGTATGCGTTAGTAATTGAAATGTACTAAGTATGTGGGGTGCAATGAAACAAGGATCATAATCCATAATAATCAAGATGCAAAGTCATAATTAATAGACATAAGCTCAATATGACATGTATAATCAATACTTAAGTTAAAACATGTATGAAGATAGTCAAACTTGCATAATATATCATATATATGTAGGATGAGACCCTAACCTACATATAAGACCAAACAAGCTACTACTTAGAATCCTAATGTTTACCCCACACCGAATAAAGAAGTAGTTTACTTTCAAAAGTAAACCAAGGTTGATCCCACATAGTGGGTAACTTATTGTAGTTGGATCCACAAGTAAAGCCCATTTGGGAAAATAATATAACCCTATGGTGGCATATAGTTAAGAGACCAAAACTTTATATAAGGACCCATTGGGTTGAGCCCCCACCTTAAGCCACTTTAGGGCTAAGCTAAATCCCATGGAATACTTGACATAATCATAAATTTAATCATAACTTGAATGACTTGTAAAAACGTTATAGCACAACATAAGTAGCTCATTCAGATACTTAATCCCTGCATGTGGCGTAAACCTTGTAGTAGAGGGTCAAATAATGCATAGACTTGACCCCTTCTAGTAGGCATCACATTACATATGAGGGTAGAGATTATAATATGCTTGACCCTTTCTGGTGAGAGTTGGCACATGAGGATAAAACAGTAATCATGCTTGACCCATTCATATAGACATTATTTACTCACAAGAGGGTAGAATATAAAAAAAGGTTCAACATTTTACTTGCAAATCATAGAAACTTTTCATGAGTTCAATACATGCTTCGGAGTCCATAATTCATCATATCATGCTTGGCTTGGAATTCATGCAATAATCTTTGATTAATATAAGAATATTTGTCATATAAATTTAGTCAAACATGATGGGTATATGTACATATGCTTAAAACCATGCAATTCAAGAGTATAAGACAAGAGAGGAGTAAAATAACTTATTTCAAAGTCATTCAAATCAACTCACCATTATTGTAGTAAAATCCTCATTATTTAGAAATCATATTTCAAGACACGTAGGAAAAATAATTAGTTTGAATCATCCTTAATCAACCCATCATAACCACACCATCTTACAAAACATGAACATGGGAACATAGAACTCATCTCATCAAGTAAAACCTAGTTAAGACTTCCTCAATAATTATATAAATCCATAAATTTCACATGATATTTTACTTCATGATAATGCACAAAAATAAACCATCATAGAATGCATAATAGTAACATCATATGCAAGAGTTCATAAAATACCCATAAAGATTCATAAACTTCATGTAGTAGGAGAAGAAACATGGTTGGACTGATGTGACAACCTAAGCCTAGGGCCTAGATGTGACATGGCGAATAAAAATCCTAAGGGAACCAAATAATCCTATTAGCATATCAATTACACATCCTTGGTCACAGAAGCAATGTAAACAACAACAAAAATATAATCAAGGGAAAGAGGGTTTAAGGGAAGTCTTGACATTTATAAATCATAAAGAGTCATAGCTCAAAGCATAGATAGATCAATTGTTCCAACAACACCTCTAAATATACATTCGGCGGGGGCCAAGATACTTTTTGGGCACACCCTCATAGTATCAAAGATCAACATAGGGGAATAAAATAAGAAAGAGTAGCATAGTAGTGTCCCTAAACTTGAGGACTTTCTAAAAGCTTATTTTTAGGATGCTAAGACTAGCCATGCGGAATATGATCAAGAGGAGCTCCAATTCCTACATGGTAACATCATGTAGGCATAGATTATGCGTTAGTATGTGTGAATGTATTAAGTATCTAGGATATAATACAACAAGACATAGACAACATAATCAAAGTGCATAATCATAAGCAATGGATTGTATAATAACAATATGGCATGCATGATTAACATTTGAAGTAAAACATGCTTGTAAAACATATAGCTTAAGGATATAGATTACATGTGTAGGAAGAGACCATTATCACAGACTAAGTAAGCTATTACTTAGATTCCAAGGCATGCCACCCCCTTGGAAGGTGATTAAGGTATCTATCCCTCAACATCGTAGATGGGCATAACACCCCCATAAAAGTGGTCAAGGTATATATCCCTCAACATGGTAGATGGGTATAATACCCCCAATCAAAGTGGTCAAGGTATATACCCCTCAACATGGTAGATGAGCATAGCACCCCCATTAAAGTAGTTAAGGCATGTCACCTCCTCAACAAGGTGTGGTCAACTTGCAACACTATAGATAATTTTCATGAATTCAATACACACATATAATCCCTTAATCATTATATAGTCACTTGATTCATAACTCATGCCATAGATCATCAATAGCTCAAGAATCCTTGTCAAGACATTTTATCAAACACTTGATAGGTGTGCAATGCTAGTTCAAAATTATGTACTTCAAGAGTGAAATTATGAGAGAAAACTTAATGTAAATCAACCACCAACACTATGTAAATCCCTCATGCAATACAACTTGAAATCCCTCATCAAAGCTCATAATAGTTTATAGTTTCGTATTTCAAAACATGTATAGTCACAATAGACAAACCGTCTCATAGTATAAACTTGAAATAGGTAGACATGTGTTTCCAATCAATATTTCATAAAACCCCAACATAATTTGTAATCATAATTCATAATAAGTAATACTCATAAGTAATACAATTTAGAAACATGCAATTTTCATAAAAAAGGAAGGTTCAGCACGGTGAAAGGGCCTAATGATTGAAACCCACATACCTCAAATTTTTGGATTCCCTTGATGTAGATTTGAGTGAGAACTTAAAGCTTGAATGAAGTTCTTGAGATCCGAAATTGAACTTAGGACACTTGAATATGGATGAAATATTTGGCTAAGTGTTAGAGAGGGTTTGAGAGTTTGTTGAGTGATATAGAGTTGAAAAATGGCTATGTATAGAAAAAGGGCATCATCCCAATGTGTTAGGCCGAAATAGGAAAAATAAGGAAGTCCCAACACGATTCCGTGATGGGTTCGCATCGCGAAGCCTGCACGAATGCACAGTGGAAATTGCAAAGTTGGCAAAAATAAAATTTCGCTACGGATCCTCTAAAATTGGGGTTATACTCATTTCCTACTCAATTTCTCCCCTTGATCAAGAATATGAAGTTAGATGTTCAATATCATACATGAATTTTAAGATATATGAAGATTACAATTATGGGCATTTTTGAAGCACATTTTTGGGTTTTTTTTGGGGCATTTCAATATCTTCCCCTTGTGAACATTCGTCTCCGAATGTCAAAGAAGCGATTATAAGAGACACAATTATGAGGAGTTCAGCCCGACAAAAATGCAACAATGTACTTAAACACCATTTTCAAAAATCTCTATATAAGTGTCAAAAATCACCATAAACTTGTCAATATAAACATGAATGCATACAAAATGACATAAGGGATGAAACTTAAGACTTAAAATCATATAGGGGACTTACGTTAGTATCTTAGGCTTGAGTAGAGTGGAAGAGATATGGGTAACACTTTCAGATGTCCGCCTCAGCTTCCCATTGACACTTTCAACTTGTTTTGTTTGTCCAAAGAACCTTGACGGAAGCTACATCCTTTTTTATCAACCTCTTCACTTGTCTATCCAAGATTTTACCAGAACCTCTTCATAAGTCAAATTACCTTCCACTACACCCATAATATCCAAAGATTCACTAGCACTTGGGTCACCCACACACTTTCTCAACATAGACACATCGAAGACAAGATGAACCATATTCATTTCAATGGGCAACTCCAACTTATAGGCCAGCTTACTAATCCTCCTTAACACTCTATAAAGACCCACAAAACTTGGGTCAATTTACCCTTCTTGACAAATCGAACCACATCCTTCATGGGTGAGACCTTCAAATAGACCCAATAGCCAACCCTAAGTTCAACATCTCTCCTTCTCACATTGAAATATCACTTTTGTCTACTTTGGGCTATTTTTAGTCTCTCCCTTATCAACCTCACCTTATCCTAGCCTTCCATGACAAAATCTAGACTGAGTGAAGCTATCTTTCCCACTTCAAACCACCCAACAGGGGATCCACAATGTGTACTATAAAGAGCTTTAAAAGGAGCCATATAACTGCTTGAATGGTAACTATTGTTGTAAGTGAATTTAATGAGTGGAAGATGATAATCTCAACTACCCTTAAACTCCAAAACACAAGCTCTAAGCATATCCTCAAGATTTTGGATAGTTCTTTCGGCTTGGCCATCTATTTGATGGTGAAAGGCCGTGCTAAGCTTAACCTTGGTACAAAGACCTATTTGGAAGGACCTCCAAAAGCAAGAAGTGAATTGAGCACCATAATACAAAATGATAGACAAGGGCACCCCATGCAACCTAACCAACTCATGAATATATAATTTGGCATAATCTTCGGCATTATAAATAGTTTTGACCAGTAAGAAATGAGCTAAATATGTCATTCTATCAACCACAACCTAAATAGAATCAATATGCCTTATAGTCTTAGGCAACCCAACCACAAAATCCATGTTGATTTCCTCCCACTTCCAAGTAGGAATCTCTATATCCTGAACTAGGCCACCTTGCCTTTGATGTTCGGCCTTCACTTGTTGGCAATTGTGACATTCAGTTATGAACTTGGCAATGTCTCTCTTCATACCACCTCACCAATACACCTCTCTTAAATCTCTATACATCTTTATAGAATCAGGGTGAATAGAATAGGAAGAATTATGAGCCTCATCTAAAACCTTCTTTCTTAAGTCATCAACACTAGGCACATACAATCTACCTTTGTAGCTAAGGACATCATCTCCCCTTTGGGAGAAAATCTTCACTTTACTATCTCTCACCAAGGCCTTCAATTCTAGCAAGGTGGAGTCAAGATCTTGTTTTGCCTTTACCCCCACAATTAATGAAGAGTTATAACTATTAACAATCACTACACCACTATTGTCAACTTCCTCCAACCTAACCCAGGATCTAGCCAATCGATGAACCACTCTATCCACCTCTTTGCCACCATTATCAACATGATCTAGGCTACCCATAGACACCCTACTTAGTGTATTGGCCACCATATTAGCTTTGCCGAGGTGATAATGCACACTCATATCATAATCTTTAAGGAGTTCTAACCACCTTATTTTTGTCAAGTTAAGATCTTTTTGGGTAAACACTGTGGTTGGTAAACATATCAACATGAACCCCATACAAGTAATGACATCAAATTTTCAATGCAAATACCACGATTGCCAATTTCAGATAATGGGTGGGATAATTCTTCTTATGCACCTTAAGTTGTCTAGAGGAATGTGCTATCACCTTACCACTTTGCATCAAAACACTACCCAAATCAATTATTGAGGCATCACAATACACAACAAAACCCTTCAAGCCCATCTAGTAGAGACAAGATAGGAGCGGAGAGAAGCTTATCCTTCAAAGTTTGGAAACTCTTTTCACACTCATTGGTCCACATAAATTTTGCCTTCTTTTGGGTTAACTTAGTCATAGGAGAATCACTAGAAGAGAACCCATTTACAAACTTTCAGTAATAAGCTGCCAAACCTAAGAAACTCCTAATGTCTGATAGAGTAAAAGGTCTAGGCCAATTTCTAATCACTTTCGTCTTCTTAGGATCTACCTTATCCCCCAACACCATATGCCCTAGGAAGACTACGTTTTTCAACTAAAACTCACATTTTTCATATTTAGCATACAACTTCCCCTTCCTCAAGAATTGCAATACCACCTTCAAGTGATCCATATGCTCCTCCTCACTATAGGGGTAGATCAAGATATCATCAATAAAAACCACCACAAACAAGTCAAGGTAGGGTTTAAAGACCGTATTCATAAGATCTATGAATATAGCTGGTGCATTGGTCAACCAAAGACATAACTACAAACTCAAAGTATCCACAACTTGTCTGGAAAGCCATCTTGGTAATGTCACATCCCTAACTTTCACTTGGTGATACCCATACCGAAGATCAATCTTAGATAAGTGACTAGCCCTTTGAAGTTGATAAAAAAGGTCATCAATCCTTGGTAGAGGGTACTTGTTCTTTATGGTGCCTTTATTAAGTTGCGCATAATCAAAGGACATTCTAAGATAGCAATATATCTACTTCACAAATAATACTGGTGCACCCCAAGGTGAATTACTAGGCCTTATAAAACCCTTTACTGACAAATCCCTCAACTGCTCTTTTAACTCCTTCAACTCTGCCGGGGCCGTACGATAAGGGGTAATCGAAATGGATTGAGTATTGGGGAGATGGTCTATACGAAAGTCTGTTTCTCTTTTAGGAGGAACATCGAGAAGCTCATTAGGAAAGACATCAAGAAACTCATTAACCACTGGAATCGATTCTATGGGAAGGACCTTGGACTCAACATCCCTAACCCTCACAAGATGATAGAGGCAACCCTTAGAAATCAACTTTTGGGCTTTAATGCAGGAAATAAATCTGCCTTTGACCACCACATCATAACTTTTCCACACAAGGACGAGTTCATTTAGGATTTGAAATTTGACTCCATGGGTTCTAGTATCGATAGAAGCATAATATGCATGCAATCAATCCATCCCAAGAATGACATCAAAATCCACCATATCTAACTCAACAAAATCACAAGGCAAGATTTTATGTAAAATGAACACGAAATAATTTCTATAGACTCTTCCTGCAACAACGGATGTACCAATGGGTGTAGACACTTCATAAGGTTCACACAACAATTCAGGACTAACATGAAGCTTTTTTGCAACAAAAGGAGTAATAAAAGAAAGAGTGGCACCGAAGTCAATCAAAGTAACATATCAAAATAAAAACCCTTTAACATACCCATGACGACATCAGACACCTCATTCTCCCCTTGTCTCCCTTGAAGAGCATAGATCCTATTTGCCTTGGGGCATCCCCTTTGTCACAACGCAAGCCTAGGGCCTAGGCGTGACATGGCACAAGGGGAACCTGAAGGGACCCCAAGAAAGCCTCTTAAATATCATTACACATCCTTGGTCATGAAAGCATTAAAACAAACATTGAGAGATTATAAATTGGGACAACCGAGGCTAAGGGTACACTTTCATATCATAGACATCAAGTATAATAGAGTCAAGACCCATATCATAAATACATAATATGTCCAACAACACCTCTACTACATAGATAAGAGCGAGGACCACGACAAGTAACCAACTCACCTATATAGTCAATACATAAACATAAGAAAGCTAGTCTTAATACATAGCAAGAAATCAGAAGAAAAGTCCTTGAGATGGAGGACTCACCAATAAGCTTGAGAGACAACTGTACTAGCCACGTGAAGGCGGAGGATATTCAAGTGGTGCTTTGGTTTCTACATGATGACATAATGTAGGCATAGAGATGCATTAGTACGTCTGAATGTACTAAGTAGGATACAATACAACAATTGATAGACATCATAGGCAAAATGCATAATAATACTCAATAGATAGCATAATAACAAGATGACATGTATGAATGATGCTTAAAGTAAAATCATACTTTTATAGAACATAATACATATGTAAGGAGTGTCCATTCTTAGTGAAATCTAAGGCCTACCACCTCCTTAGAGAGGTGCATGAGGTACAAACCTCTTCATGAGGTTGATGGAGTACAAACCCCCCCAACAAGGTTGATAGGTACAAACCCCCAACAAGGTTAATTGAGCCTACCACCCCCCAAGCTAGGGGATTAAGGTGGAAAATCCTCAACAAGGTTACTCGAGCCTACAATCCCCCAAGCTAGGCTTTGTTATCCTCAACACTATAGAAATAATATAGTATATACACTCCTTTCATCATCATATACATACATTCCTTTTCATCATCGTTTCTTTATCATTCCATCATCATTTCATTATCATATAGTCATTCAACTCATAAGACATGCATTGGACCTTCAATTTCTCAGGGAAACATAACTGGACATTTTATCAAACACTTAGAGGGTGTGTAGTGCTAGTATAAAACCATGAAATTCAAGAGTGTTATCAGGCTAGAAAATCCAATGTAAAATCATTAATAGATTCTTGGTAACAACCTCAAGCAATATACATTAAAATCCTTCATCAAATATCACATTAGATCTTAGATTCACAACCCAAAATATAGTAAAATAGTAACAATTTCATAAACACCAACATGGTATGAGTGATTTTCACAATACACAAGACCTATGAGTAAATCAACTTTAAATCATGCAATTTGTAAGAAAAGGAAGCTTGGGCCTCATGGGTGAATGAAACCTATGAAAAAAACCCACATACCTTAGCTTTGAAGATGAACTTGTTGAAGATTGGAGATGGAGACTTGAAGCTTAAATGAGAACCTTGAAATCTTGATGAGTTTTGAGACTTGAGTTTAGGAGTAGAATATTTGGCTAATGCTTGAATGAGTATTGGGGAATGTTTAGAATGATACAAGGGTGAAAAATGGCTAAGTATAGGTACTTTCATGGTTGGGAGCACTTAGGCCCAAGATATAAAAGTCTTGGACCAAACTCAAAATTGGACAAAAACATACATAGAGGCATGCCCTTGGCGCATCTGCGATTTCCAAATTTTGATACAGTTGCTCTTAAATTGGGGTTCGACTCATTTTCCACTCAATTTGACCCCTTGAACAAGAATATAAAGTCAGATTTTTGATATCACACAAAATTTTGAGATAATGGAAATTACAATTTTGGTATTTTTGAGGTATATTTTTGGGCACTTTTTAGGGTTGTTTCACCCTTGTTGGCCTCTTATTCCCTTTGGACACACATTTGCACCTTGGCCTTGTGGACGATCATATCTAACCTTGTTTTGATTGCATAGACAATCAATCACCTTATGACCCACTTCACCACAACCATGGAAAGCATTAACATTCTTCAATCATGGGCCATTATGGCCTCTACCACATCTTGCGCACAAAGAGTTAGGCACTAAACCACCACCACCTTAGACCCTTAGGTTGTCATTAGCAAACTGTATATTAGGAGCACTACAAGACCCTTGGCCTTGAGAAAATCGGCCACCCATAGGACTTTGGAACCTATCTTCAAAATGGGCCCTCTTGGCCTCATCAGTCCTTCTCTTTCTCAAAATTTCCCCCTCTAGTTTTTTGGCATATCTCATAAGGCTTGACAAATCATATCACCTATGAGCATGGTGGTATGACACTCCTTATTACCAAGTCGGACACACCCAACACAAATTTCTTCATCCTTGACCTTAGATCGGCAACTAATTCTGGGACATACTTGGATAGTTAAACTTGAGGGCACACTCCCTCAAACTCATAGACCCTTGCTTTTGATTCATAAACTAAATCATCTTCGCTTCCCTAAGCTTAATAGGGAAGAACCGGTTGAGAAATGCCTCTTTGAACTCTTCCCAAGGGATAGCAATAACTCTCTTCATGCCACCCCACCAAAGCACTTCCCTCAAATCTCTATACATCTTGGTAGAACCGAGGTGAATAGAATAAGAAGAATTATGAGCCTCTTCAAGATTATCCTTTCTCAAGTCATCAACACAAGGCATACATTATCTACCTTGGTACCTAAAGGCACCATCTCCCCCTAGTGAGAAAACCTCCACCTCACCATCTCTCACCAAGGCCTTCAATTCTAAAAAGGAGGGGTCAAGATCTTGATTTGCCTTCACCTCCTTAATCAATAAAGATCTAGAGCCATCAATAACCAAAATACCACTATTATCAACATCCTCTAACCTAACTCTCAATCTAGCCAATTAATGAACTTCTCTAGCCACCTCATTAACCCTATCATCAACATGAGCTAGGATACCCGTTGTCACCACCCAAGCCTAGGGCCTAAATGTGATTGACGAATGGGGAACCTGAAGGAACCCCAAACAAGCCTCATAGCATATCATTACACATCCTTGGTCACAGAAGCAATTAAAATGACAATAAGAGATGAGCATAAACAAGGGGAATTGGGACTAAGGGGAGATTTACATATCATAAACATCAAGAAAAAATAGAGTCAAGGCTTGTAGCATAGATGCATAACATGTCCAAAAACACCTCCACTACATTGATAAGAGCGAGGGCCAAGACAAGCAACGGGGATCACTCTTATAGTCAATACATACATAAAAGAAAGATAGTCTTAGAACATAATATAAGATCATAAGCAATGTCCCTAGAATGGAGGACTTACCAACAAGCTTGAGTGAAATTGTACTAGCCACGTGGATGGAGATGCTCAAGCTGGGCTTTGGTTCCTACATGGTGATATCGTATAGGCATAGAGTATGCGTTAGTACATTGAAATGCACTACGCATGTAAGATGCAATACAACAAGAGATAGGCCATATAATCAAAATGCATAATCATAGCAAGAGATAGTATATTAGAAATATGGTATGCATGAACAATGCTTGAAGTAAAACATGCTTAAAAATAATCATTCTTACATAGCTTGTTTAACCCAATAAGGTGACATTATTAGATCATACAAATACCTTGTACTAGAGGGTGAGGAATATAGCATGAGTCATAACCCTTTCTAGTGGGTAATAGGTAGTACATGAGATAACGGATAACACATGAGGGTAGAAGGTGGCATAGGTCATAACCTCTATATGTGTGTATGCCATAATACATATCCTTACATTGCATATGAGGGTAAGGCATACCACATAGTTCATAATCTCTTCATATGAGTACATTCCATAACCTCAAATCATACACGAGGGTAGGAGTGCATTATAGTTCATAACCTCTACACGTAGAAATGAGTAAGTGAATAGTACATGAGGATAGGAGGTAGCATAGGTTATAATTGCTACATGTGTGTATCTTGCATAACTTCAATCCATACACGATGGTAAGGAGTACAACATAGTTCATAACCCTTTCATGTATGTATGTGTAAGTGAGTAGCATTGATTTTTACATGAGGATAAGGTATACAACATAGTTCATAACTCGTACATGTAGAAATTGGCCTATACTAGCGGGTAAAGCATATAACATAGTTCATAATCCCTTCTAGTAGGCTTTACAATATACAAGAACATAAACCTTAGCATAAGGACTCAATAACTTATCAACGATTCCCAAGAACATAACAACATGAGAGTCCAACAATTCACTAGCAATACGATAGGTGATTTACATGTTTTAAGCACACATATATACATTCCTTTCATCATTATATAGTCACTCAACTCATAAGACATGTATTAGATCATCAAATCCTCAAGAACCCTAAACCAGACAATTTATCAAACACTTGGCAGGTGTGTAGTGCTAGTGTAAAACCATGAAATTTAAGAGTGAAATCATGCAAGTAAATCCAATGTAAAACCATAAATTAATACTTGGTAAAACCCTTAAACAATATACATCAAAACACTTTGTCAAATTTCATAATAGATCTTAGATTTATAGCTCAAAGCATGCTAAAATGATCACAATTTTATAAACCCTAACATAGTATGCAGTGAAATTCATAATAAGTAAGATCCATGAGTAAATAAACTTTAAATCATGCAATTTTAGGAAAATGAAGCTTCGACATCATGCGTAAAAGGAACCCATGAAAGAACCCTTATACCTTAGCTTTGGAGAATAGCTTGATGAAGATTGGAGATGGAGACTTGAAGCTTAAATGAGAACCTTAAATCTGGATTTAGTTTTGAGACTTGAATTTAAAAGATGAAATATTGTCTAAGTGTTTGAGAGAGTATTTAGGAATGTCTTGGATGATATGAGAGTAAAATATAACTAAGCATAGGCATTTTCATGTATGGGAACATGATGATGTTCAAGCTCCAATAAGAAAGCGATCGCTATCAGCAATTAACCTAACGAAGGTTAGGGTCAAATCTATAGGGAATACGAGGCTTGACTATAAGAATCCACTAATAATCATTTCAAGTATAAATAACTAAAATCTCTAAATAGGGAGTGGGTGGTGGTTTCTGTGATCCAAGAACAAAGTAAAATAAAGATGAACTATGATGCAAGAAAGCACTCAATTTTGGGGATAACTTAGGAATTGTGTTCACCATGGTTCATTGACTTGATTACCCTAGGTGACACAACAACAATTGGAAATTCACATGCAGGATGGTAACTTAGGATCTTTCAAACTTCTTATTAAGGTGAAGGTCAAATTTCACATGGCGCTTGGTCGACCACCAAGGCATGCCAACTAACCGTTACCAATTGTCCCAGTCAACCTCCCTTTGGTTAAGTTTGGTTGATTAGAAGAGAACACATCAATCGAATTCTGTCATCTACTTGCCTTTTCCTATTCGTCACTTCCTTGGTTGGGCTAGTGACAGTAGGCAAGTATTAGTGTTTGTCACCACCAAACGACAACCATAATAAAGTGAAATAGACAATACTTTGAAACCCTAATGGTAAAAATACAATAAACCTAGGTTATTTCAAATCAACTACCCATGATTCCTACAACCCCAAGTTGTGGGTGCTTACCTACTCATGGTTAAGGCAAAATAAGCAAACATTCTAATAAAAGATATAAATGAGAGTTTTACTAAAAGCACTGAAGAATCTAGGCACCACAAGTTGCAAACCCAAAAGCTTGATTGACCAACAATGAATATAAAGTAAGATTTGCAATCCCTAAAATGGGTTTTCCAAGAGAAAATGATAAACTAATCTAAAAAACTAAGAAAAGATTCAAAAGATGATGATAATATGTCTCCAAGTCGAACTCTCTTTCACATGTGAAATATTTCCTAAAATGCCTCATAGCCTCTTACTCATAGTCGTAGTGCACTTCACAATAATAAATAAGACTCTAATCCACATGGTGTGTTGGATGCTAAGGACTATTAACAACCTAGTGTTTTGATACCAATTTTGATATGACCCAAGCCTAAGGCCTAGACGTGACACGAGGGATGGAAATCCCTAACTTAAACTATATATAGTATTTACAAAATAACTCTAGAATTTACATAAAAAGACAACTAGCATTTGATAAGTCTTATAGGTATGACTCGTAGGATGACCTATGAGTCATAATTGGGGTCTCGTATCAGGTTCTTGGCATCTTGGACTAAACTGGTACCACTCATAGGTACGAGTTGTTGCTTGAGCTATGACTCATATGTTTCTCTTGTAGTCTTGGCCTTCAGTTTTTGGTCTAACATTTTGGCTCTCTGATTCGTTCTATGAGTCCTCTTATACAAGTCATAGTGAGACTTATGACTCGTAGGAGTGACCTCCTTTTAGTAGATTTCTAAATTTTTGGTCTCTGATTCTTGCTAAGATAGACCTTATGACTCGTAGCTTGGGCTACAACTTGTAGGTGTGCTCGTATGTCCTAAGCTTCAGCAAAATCTATACTTTTCCTCCAAATCATGCCAACCTAACTTTTCTGCAAGAAGAACAAAACAATAGATAAAAACCATAAAAAGTCGCTCTAAGAACTCACAAAATCCCTTATTTTAGGTATCAAATGTGCTGTATTTTAACAACACATCAACACCCTCATCTTAAAATTGTTGTTTATCCTCAAGCGATAACTCAATCTATGCAGACAAAGAGAAATACATAGCAGCTATACTAATGGCATATATAACAACTCCTTTGATTCAGGTACTCAACTGCCTTCTTCAAAACAGGATTATAAAGTTATTAAGCAGAACAAGAACATAATGAGATACCTGACAATCCAACAATGATAAGTTAAGGAGCATCAACTGTGCACAATTGCTAGTATAGTCATAGTTACTCAAGTGGTGCAAATACCCTCACTAGAAAAAAGTCCCTTATACTCACTCAAAAGCCTTTACAATTTAGGGACTGATGAAGCATTCTCACTCTCACAAAATTGAAATTCATGCATATTGGCTAACACTATAGGCTTGCCTTTATACTCATTCTTTGGCTTGGTGATAAAGTGGAGTTGGATCACTTTAGGACTTATAGGTTTATAACATAGGTTTAGGGTTCTTTGGTATGGTATTTTTGGCAAGTAGTGACTAAAAGCTATCCTTAAACAATATTTACCAACACTTTTTGCTTTAATAATCTAACCCTGCTTAATAAACCTACCCTTATTCTCCTATTTTGAACTTTTCTCGAGCTCTTTCTTTCTCTTTTTCAGCTGTACCTTGATTTCAAACTTATTTTTGCTACTTTTTCTCAACTCAAGGCACTTTTCTTTTCTTTTTCTTCACTCGGTTCATGCCTTTTCATTTCTTTCTCGATTTTCCAAGTAACCACCTTATTATTATTACTTTACCATAATAAGGGCCACCCTCAACTTAGGCTTTTACCCTAAGGTGAAGTACACAATATCTATGCCTCAAACGAGGGCCACTAACTATAGCCACCCTTAACTTAGGCCTTTGGCCTCAATCAAGGTTCATATGTTCAAGGATAGACCGGGGCTAATATCGAGGTATTTCATCAAACAAAGTTAAGTTAGTCAAGTGTCAAGAAAGAATGAGTACATGAGAAGCTCAAAAGTTTGGACCAAGGATTCATTCACTCATATGGTGGGTCATTTAGGCTAAAAGTGGGTTTACTCGAAGAACAAAGGCCTAAGATCCTTTCCATATCCACCACATCACCAAACTAATCTTAGAGTACTGAGGTAAGTTCTGGGTCCAGACAAGATACATGAATGCAGCAAAATAAGCTCACAATACTCATGGCAATTGCATCCACAATCAAGTGTAGACTCACATGTCATGCGTTTAATCTCAACTTACCTTCACAATATCAGAACAAACATTGCAAGATACTCAAAATGTATGAATGCATCAACAACCACAATCTCAAGAATTTTGAGGTTACTCAATTTTTTTCTCAAAACTTTAAAACACAATTCAAGACTATGTATATGCCAATATATAACACTACTATGAATTTACACATTATCTACGCTACCTAAACATACTAGTTCAACAAAAATTTAAACATCCACAAGAAAAAAGAATCACGATAAGAAATCCTTAGGATCAAAAATAGGGGAAGTTATGGACTCAAGGTTACTCATACTTCACCCTAATCAATAACTTCCCACACCTACCAAAATAGGATACTTTGTCCTCAACGTAAAAACAAATAGAAAAGGTGCAAGGATCATACCTTGGGTTGCCTACCAGGAAGCACCTGATTTATTATCGCAGCAAGACAGAAAGCATTTATGCTCATGATTCAGCAAGATCCCAATCTTCCATTGTCTTGATTTCTTCCATGTCACCCATGTACCATTTGACCCTCTGACCATTGACTTTGAAAGTGTTTCCATCCCTATTTTCTAACTTAATAGCACCATACTAAAAATGTGCACTACTCTATGGCCCCATCCACTTAGATTTGTGTTTTCCAAGAAACCACCTCAACTTGGAGTTGTAGATCAATGCCATGTCTCCCAGGGCAAATTGACAATCTTCAATTCTGTAATCTGCTAAACTTTCATTCATTGTTTGTATAAGACGGAGCTCTCATATGCACGTAATCTAAATTCATCAAGCTTATTCACTTGCATCAACCTAGAAGTTGCAGCTTCATGCCAATCTAGATTCAACTTCTTTAATTCCCATAGTGCCTTGTGCTCAAGTTCAACCGGAAGGTGACAGGCCTTACTAAACACCAGTTGATAAGGGAATATCCCGATAGGAGTTTTGAAGGCAGTCTGGTAGGCCCATAAAGCATCATCCATCTTCATTGACCAATTAGTTCGATTTGCATTTACCATTTTGGATAAGATTTGCTTTATTTCTTGATTTGATACTTCCAGTTGCCCACTAGTTTGGGGATGATATGGGGCTATAACACGGTGCTTCATACCATATCTTTCAAGGAGAACTTTGAATAATCAGTTGAAAAAATGACAACCTCCATCACTGATAATTGCCCAAGGCATACCAAACCTGGAGAAAATGCTTCTTCGGAGACATAATCAACTTAGAATAGAATGTACTTGTTACCATAAGAGTTAACAAAGGGTCCCATAAAATTAATGCCCCAAATATTGAATAGGTCTATGACAAAATAGGATTCGGAGGTAGTTCGTGCCTTCATGAAACTCTGCCCTCTCTTTGATATCTATCATAAGACTTTACATAATCATGGGCATCTTGATGTATAGACGGCCAATTGTAGCCACACTACAACACTTTGTAAGTTATTTGAGCCTCACTATGATTGCGACATAGCAATGAAGAGGTGGATGCTTGAAGAATGCTCATCATTTCAACTTTGAGGACACGTCGACAGATGATCCCATCTGTACAAATGCGAAATAAATATGGATCATCCCAGAAGAACTTCTTCACATCATGCATAAACTTGCGATGTTGCTGGTTGTTCAACTCAGGCGACACTATATCACTCACCAAGTAGTTAGCACAGTTGGCAAACCAAAGTATAAGATTATGTAAGGCTGCCAAAACTCTCTCATCAGGGAATTATTCATTTATGTTAAGATCGTCAACAAACTTTACCATAGCTTCATCTTCCAATCTAGAGAGATGATCAACAACTTGATTTTTTGACCTCTTTCTGTCAATCATATCAAAGTTAAACTTTTTCAAAAGAAGTACCCATCTGATTAATCTTGGTTTTACATCCTTCTTGGATATCAGATATTTGAGTACCGCATGGTCTGTGTGCACAATCATCTTTACCCCCAATAAGTATGACTAAAGTTTTTCGAAATCAAAGACTAAAGCTAGCAATTCTTGTTCGGTCACTATATAGTCTTTTTGGGCCACATTTAATGCTTTGCTGGCATAATAGATCAAATGAAGAATTCTTTCCCTTCATTGCCCAAATACTACTCCTAGTGCAACCCTAACATCACACATTAGTTTGAATGGTTGTGATCAATCTGGTGCCACAATAATAGATGCTGTGGTCAGCCTTCTTTTCGCTTCTTCAAAGGTATGCATGCATGCATCATCAAACATAAACTTGGCATCTTTCTCTGATAACTTACACAAGGGTTGTGAGATATTGGAGAATCCTTTATGAAGCAGCGTTAGAATTCAGCAAGGCCTAGAAAGCTCCTAATACCTTTTACTGAAATTTGTGGTGGCAATTTCTCTATAACCTCAATTTTTGCTTTATCCACCTCGATTCCCTTGCCTGAAATCCTGTGTCCAAGTACATTGCCTTCTTTGACCATAAAATGACATTTCTCCCAATTTAGGACCAAATGACTTTCAACAAACCTTTGCAACAGATCACGCAAATGTAACAAGCATTCTTCAAAGTTTGGCTAACAATACTAAAATCATCCATGAATACCTCAATAGTTCTCTCAACCATATCTGAGAAGATAGACATCATGCATCTCTGAAATGTTGCTGGAGCATTACACAGTCCAAAAGGTGTTCTATTAAATGTAAAGGTACCTTAAGGACATGTGAAATTCATCTTCTCTTAGTCCTCGGGTGCGATGACAATCTGATTGTACCTGAAATATCCATTAAAGAAACAACCCTTCTCTATTAATATGTCAACCATGTAATCCATGAAGGGCATAGGAAAATGATCTTTCTATGTAGAAGCATGATCTTTCTATAATACATATATACTCTCCAGCCGATGACTAGTCTCATGGTGATCAACTCATTCTTCACATTAGGCACCACTGTGATACCTCCTTTTTTTGGAACACATTGTATTGGACTTACCCACTTACTATTAGTAATTGGGTAGATTACTCCTGCATCTAACCACTTGATGATTTCTCTTATCACTATCTCTTGCATTGGAGGGGGGGAGGGGGAAGGGTCAACCTTCTTTGATGTTCAATACTCGATTTATAATCCTTGACTAGTTGAATCTTATGAGTACATATCCCAAGGGGTATGCTAATAATGTCTGCAATTGTCCACCCAATGGACCTTTTGAATTTCTTGAGAATTGAGACAAGGGCCTCCATTTGAGCTTCACTCAAATTTGCTGCAATGATGAAAGGCAATGTACCATTCTCTCCCAAGAATGCATATTTCAGATGCGATGGTAATGCCTTTAACTCTAACTCTGGTGGGACTTCTACAAAAGGCTTAGTAGGTGGTGTTTCCTTGTTGCATAAATCAAACTCCAACCTTGCTTGTCACCTAGGTCCAAATGACACCCCAAGAGTATTTACCATCTCCTTATAATTAGGAATGCTGTCACTATCGAAATTCATCAACATAACTGCCAAAGGATTGGCTCCGAGTGTTAATTCTATTAGAATCTCCACTTCAATATCCTTACCCTTTGAGATTATTAAAATGACCTGGAACTCAAAATTCTTTCTATCATTTTGACCTACTTAGAACACAACTGCGTCTTTCCTAAATTTGAAAGTGAGTAGGATCTTTTCCGTATCAACTAATGCTCGACCCATGGCTAAGAAAGGTCTTCCCAAGATAATATGTACTACAAAATCAACCTCATCATCAAGTATAACAAAATCTACAGGAAATTTAAATTTGTCTAACTTTACTACCACATCATACATTATCTCCATAGGCTTCTTAACTGTTCAGTCTGCCATCAACAACTGCATCTTATTAGGGATAAGGCTTCCCAACCCGAGCTTTCTGAACAAAGCAAGAGGCATCAAGTTAATTCTATCCTCTAAATGACATAGTGCTTTATCAAACTCATGTTCTCCTATAGTGTGTGGTATGGTGAATACACCTGGGTCTTCCCGCTTTTGCACCAAAGACTTTATAGTGATGACACTACAATGTTGAAAATTTTGAGAGAGGTCTTGGCTCACTTTTTGCTTCTTCTTGACTAGACATTTCATACATTTGACATGCCCTAGCATCTTCTCAAGAGCTTTCATTGTGGGGATGCCTACTAATAATTTCTTAAGCATCGCCCAGAGCTGCTCAAACTTACCTTCCTCTTTCCTCTTCCCAACCCTTTGAGGGAAAGGATGAGGGGGCCTTTGAAAGGTTTTATATTTCTTGGGTTGCTCTTCAGTGGTGTATATCTTAGTTTCCTTATTTACTCTCTTCCTATAATTTCCATTTTTGACCATTGGCATAAGGGAATCTATAATGGTTTTGGTACTTTGGGTCATGACCGCCATGCAATGTCCTTCATTTTTATGAATTTGAACCGTATTTCTTGGTAAGGTGCCCTTTTAGTGTTAGTTCAACTATGAAGAGACTTGTCTAATTTGTTGTTCAAGTTGCTTAATTGCTACCGAGTGACACTCTATTTTTTGGTTAATACATGAAATATCCACTTTCATTCCCTTTAAAGTCTCATCATTGCGGTTGACTCGCTTTAACAACTTTTTGAACATTTCTTCAATCCTAGAGTTGCATGATCCGACATCATGATTGTGAGGTAGCATATAAGGACTATTCCTATAGCCCTCTCTTCTTCCCCATTGGGTATCTATCACTCTCTCTCTCTGATAGTATCTATCCCTGTTGTCTCTATACACCCCATCAAGATTGAAGTTCTGACCTTGATTCCCGGACCTTTGCCTCAAATAGTCTAAATTGGACCCTTAGGGGTTGTTCCAAAAACTCGCCAGTTGGTTGTTTACAAAACATGCGTCCTCATTGAAGAATGGATCATCATAGGTAGGAGCCTTCAGAGGTTGGTGCATGACTTCCTTGACATTTGCTTGATTTTATTTTAAAACCAAGTCCAACTTGTGCGAAAGTTGAGTAAGTTGCTCCATGATCTGTTCATTTATCTTTACTTGCTCATTATTGGTGTAAACTGCATAAGAAGGCTTCGTCATACCTTGTTCCTATTGCCCCCATACTCTATTTGTTTTGACCACTTGCTCTATTCTTACGGCTATCAATGTAAAAAGTTGGTCAAGGAACATGCCTCTATGATTATGTCGGCACAAGCTTGACTATTCTCGTCAAGCGCTCGATAGAAAATCTTGACCAAAGCATCTTCAACAATCTTATGATCGGGGACCATTCTCAAGCATTTAGTGAACCTCTCCTATGTTTTGCTAATAGAGTCACTTGGCCATTGCTCAAAGTTGTTGATTTGGTCCTTCAGCTTCATCAAAGTTGTTGATTTGGTCCTTGAGCATCAACTTCTTAGATCTTCAAAAATATCTTTCAAGGAATACTTTCTGAAGCTCACCCCAACTTGTAATAGTACCTAGAGGAAGCTCGGACAAGTATGCCATTGCATTACTAGTCAATGACAGTGGAAACACTCTTAAACCAATAACATCAAGAGAAAGGTTTTGTGTCCCAAGAATACTTTTGCAAACAAACACCATATTTTGGAGATGATGATGGGGATCTTCTGATGGTAGCCTTGTAAATAGTCCATGATTTTTAAGCATTTGGAGCAATCTACTAGATACCGTGAACTTAGTATCTACTAGTAAAAGAGGCAGTACTATGGCACCGGTAACATCAATAGCCATAGGGTTCAATCGATACTGATTCCATCCATAAGCGTTTCTATTGAAATCCCTCAACTGTAGCCTATTACCCCTAGGTTGTGGATTCTCTCTCTACCCATATCCTCATTTGTATGCATATCCTCCTTAACCTCAATGTCCTCATTCATATGAGCCATTCTTCTCAGTATTTGATGGATCTCCAAATTAAGTAGAGCTAAGGGATTGCCTTGGCTCTTTGTGTTGGGCATACAACTTACTACACCCTTAAAATAAAATCAAACAACAAAAACAAAAACAACAGTAAAATACAAGAGATTATAGAAATCAACATTAGAACTAACTAGTGGTGAATTCAAGTCAAAACCTAGCTGTAGTCCCCTACAATGGCACCATAATTATTGATGATGTTCATGCTTCAATAAGAAAGAAATTGTTATCAGCAATTAACCTAGCCGAAGGTTAGGGTTGAATCCATAGTGAATACAGTGCTTGGCTACAATAATCCAGTACTACTCATTTTAAGCATAAATGACTAAAATCTCTAAATATGGGGGGGGGGGGGATTATGTGATTCACGAACAAAGTAAAATAAATACTAAATTATGATGCAAGAAACACTCATTTTTGGGGACATCTTGGAATTGTTTTCATATGGTTCATTGACTTGATTACCTAGGTAACATAACCACAATTGGAAATTCACATGTAGGATTGCAACTTAGATTCTTCCAGCCTTCTTATGAAAGTGAAGGTCGAATTTCACCATGTTGCTTGGTTGGCCACCATGGCGTGCGAAGTAACCATTATCAATTGTCCCAATCAACCTCCTCTTGGTCAAGTTTGGTTGATTAGATGAGAATATATTAATCGAATCATATCATCTACTTCCCTTTCCCTATTTATCACTATCTTGGTCGGGCTAGTGATAGTACGCGGGGTTTGGTATTGGCCACCACCAAATGACAATCATTATGAAGAGAAATAGACAATATAGGCAAACCCTAATAGTAGAAATGCAATAAACCTAGGTTATTTCAAGTCAACTACCCATGATTCCCACAACCCCAAGTTCTGGGTGCTTAGCTACTCATGGCTAAGGCAAAACAAGCAAACATGCTAATACAAGACACAAATAAGAGTTTTACCAAAAGCACTGAAGAATATAGGGACTACAAGTTGCAAACCCAAAAGCTCGATTGATCAATAATGAATACAAAACAAGATTTTCAATCCCTAAAATAGGTTTTCTATGAGCAAATAATAAACTATTCTAAAAAATAAGAAAAGATTCAAAAGATGATGATTAAATAACCCTAAAATTTACATAAAAAAGATAGTTGGTAGCTGATAAGTCTCACAAGTACAACTCATAGGATGACCTACGAGTCATAGTAAGGGTCTTGTATTAGGTTCTTGGCATCTTGGACTAAACTTGTACAACCCATAGGATGAGTCGTTGCTTGAGCTATGACTCATATGTTCCTCTTGTGGTCTTGGACTTCAGTTTTTTGTCCAACATTTTGGCTCTTTGAATCTTGCTAGGAGTCCTCTTATACGAGTCTTGGTGAGTCTTACAACTCGTAAGATAGCCTCGCAGGGGTGACTTCCACTTAGCAGATATCTGAATTTTTGTCTCTAATTCTTACTATGACAAACTTTACGCCTCGCAGCTTGGGCTCCGACTCATAGGTGTGCTCATATGTCCTAAACTTCAGCAAAATCTACAACTTTTCTTCCAAATCATCCTAACCTAACTTTTCTGCAAGAACAACACAAAAACAAATAAAAACCATAAAAAGTTGCATTTAAAACTCACAAAATCCCTTGTTTTAGGCATCAAATGTGTTGTGTTTTGATAGCACATCAGAACACTTAGTCCCAAGACTTAAAAGTCTTGAACAGAGTTAAAAAAAAGGGCAAAAATTGTACTATGGCGCGTCGCGCCAGGAACACATAAACCTTACTAGAATTCGCATTTTGCAAATTTGAAACTTTGATACGGTTGCTCTAAAATTGGGGTGACACAAATTTTGCCACTCAATTTAACCCCTTGATCAAGAATATGAAGTTGGATTTCCAAAATAACGCATGGATTTTGAGATACATATAAATTACAACTTTGGGAGCTTTCGATACATATTTTCGAGCACATTTTGGGGTTGTTACACCCATAGACACCCTACACAAAGCATCAGCCAGAACATTAGCCTTATCGAAGTGATAATTCACACTCATATCATAGTCCTTAAGAAGCTCTAACCACCTTCATTGCCTCAAGTTGAGATCTTTTTGAGTAAACACATATTGGAGTCTCTTATGATCGGTGAACACATCAATATGCACCTCATACAAATAACGATGCCAAATTTTCAAAGAAAATACCACAGAGGCCAACTGAAGATCGTGGGTAGGATAATTCATTTCATGCACCTTAAGTTGTCTAGAGGCATAAGCTATCACTTTACCATTTTGCATCAAAACACAACCCAAACTAATCTTTGTGGCATCACAATCTACAACAAACCCTTCTGGTAGAGACAAGATAGGAATGGAGACAAGCTTATCTTTCAAAGTTTTGAAACTCTTTCCATACTCATCGTTCCACAGAAATTTCACCTTCTTTTGGGTCAACTTAGTCATAGGAGAATCAATAGAGGAAAACCCATTCACAGACCTCCGGTAATAACCCGCTAAGCCTACGAAGCTTCTAATGTTCAGTGGAGTCAATGGTATAGGCCAATATTTAATTACCTCCATCTTCATGAGATCCACCTTTATACCATCACCCGACACCACATGACCTAGAAAGCCAACCTCTTTTAACCAAAATTCACATTTATAATATTTGGCATACAACTTCTCCTCCCTCAAGATTTGCAACACTACCCTCATATGATCTATATGCTTCTCTCACTATAAGAGTAGATCAAGATATCATCAATAAATACCACCACAAACAAATCAAGGTAGGGTTTAAAGACCCTATTCATAAGATCCATGAAGATAGCCAGTGCATTAGTCAACCCAAAAGACAACTACAAATTAATAGAGCCCATATCTAATCTGGAAGATCGTCTTCAGAATGTCACATTCACTCACTTTCACTTGGTGTTACCCGGACTAAAGATCAATCTTAGAGAAGTGATTAGCCCCTTGAAGTTGGTCAAAATGATCATAAATCCTTGGTAGAGGGTACTCATTCTTGAGGCTGACTCTATTAAGTTTCTGATAGTCAAGACACATTCTAAGAGAATTGTCCTTCTTCTTCCCTAGCAATACTAGTGTACCCCAAGGTGATTGTCTAGGCCTAATAAAACCCTTTTCCAACAAATCCCTCAATTGCTCGTTCAACTCCTTCAACTCCATCGGGCCATATAGTAAGGGAGAATAGAAATGGGTTGAGCATAGAGAAGGAGGTCTATACCAAAATCTATTACACTTTCGGGAGGAACACCGGAAAGCTCATTAAGAATGACATCAAGGAACTCATTAACCACTAAAATTGACTCTATGGGAAGGACTTTGGACAAAACATCCCTAACCCTCACAAGACGATAGAGACACCTCTTAGAAATAAACTTTTTATCTTTAATGTAAGAAATAAATCTACCCTTGACCACCACATCATGACTCTCCCACTTAATGACAGGTTCATAGGGGAATCATAATATGACCCTACGGGTTCTACAATCAATAGAAACATAATATGCATGTAACAAATCCATCCCAAGAATGATATCAAAACCCAACATATCTAACTCAACAAAATCATAAGGTAATATTTTATGCAAAATGAAAATGGGATAATTTCTATAGACTCTTCTAGCAACAATAGATGCACCAACGGGAGTAGACACCTCATATGATTCACATAACAATTTGGATTCAACATGAAATTTTTTGGCAACAAAGGGAGTAACAAACGAAAGAGTAGAACCTAGGTCTATCAAAGCATATACATCAAAATCAAAGACTTTTAACATAACAGTGATAACATTGGGCACCTCATTTGCCCCTTGCCTCCCTTGAAGAGTGTAGAGCCAATTGTGCCTTGGGGCACGACCTTGTCCACCTCCCCTTCACAAAGGAACCTATTTGCACCCAAACCTTGTGGATGACCATCTCTACCCTTGTTGCGATTTCGAGGGAAATCAATCTTTTTGTGACCCACTTCTCCACAACCACAACATGCATTAGTATCCCTCAAACATGGGCCGTTGTGGCCTCTACCACATCTTTGGCACATAGTATTAGGCATCACATTACCACCTTCTTGGGGCCTTGGGTTGTCATTAGCATACCTCATATTAGGAAAATTTGAAGATCCTTCATCCTGATGTAACTGGCCAGCCATAGGACTTTAGAATCTAACCTCAAAATGGGCCCTCTTGGCCCTATTACCCCTTCTCTTTCTAAACTTTTCCCCCACCAATTGTTTGACATAAGTCATGAGGCAGTATAAGTCCATATCACCAATCAATATTGCTACACAACAGTCCTCATTCACCTAATTGGATACACCTATCACAAACTTTTTCATCCTATACCTTGGCTCGGCCACCAATTGTGGAGCATATTTAGAGAGTTGGTTGAACTTGAGGGCATACTCTCTCACACACATAAACCTTTGCTTCAAATTTATGAACTCCATCATTTTGGCGTCCTTTAGCTCAAGTGGGAAGAATCAGTTGAGAGAGGCTACCGTAAACTCCTCCCAAAGAATCACATTGTTTATCCCTTTCTCCTCTTTCTATTGAGTAAACCATATTCGAGCCACCCTTTTGAGTTAGTAAGCCGCTAACTCCGCCTTCTGCTCCAATTTAACACCCATGCTAGACAACACTTTATACACTTCATCAATAAATTCTTAAGGATCTTCATCCACTTTAGACCCATTGTACTCTAGCGGGTTCATCCTAATAACGTCCCTTACCCTAGATCCGGGAGTAGGGCATGAGGGGCTTGGGCCTCTTAGTTGATTTGGTTAGTCATGGCCTAAGCTAGCATGACAATAGCATCATGAAACTCTATATGAGCCAATTATTTATCAAGAGCGCGAGCTCTTCTTTCTCTTGGGATAGGCATAATCTAGCATAGCAAAGAACATTCATTAGGGGAAAACCTTACCTTAACTTCTATAGAACGACATATAGTAATAAGAAGAGGAACCATTTCTTAAGATGACTCATATCCTCTCACTCATAGTTGTGGTAGATTTAACAACCATGAACAAGACTATAATTGATGTGGCGTGCTAGATTCCTAGGACCATTAATAACCTAGTGCTCTAATACAATGTTTGTCATGATCCAAGCTTAGTACCTAGACGTAACACGGCAAATGGGGAACTTGAAGGGACCCTAAACAAGCCTCTTAACATATCATTACACATCCTTGATTGCAAAAGTAATTAAACAACAATAAAAAAGTATAATAAGGATAAAGGGACTAAGGGAAGTCTTTCATAACAGAAATTATCCAAGAGTCAAAGCATAAAGTATGATTACATAACTTATCCAACAACACCTCTAGTATAGATTGGGTATGGGCCAAGATAATTTTCCAAGCTCTCTCTCATAGTCATAGGCATCTAAACAAATGAAAGAGTCTTTACATAATATAGGATCACTAGCTTTTGTCCCCGAAGTTGAGGACTCACCAAGCTCGCTCCAAGAGACACTATTAGCCATGTAGAGGAGGAGGATGATGATCAAGTGGAGATCTGATTTCTATATGGTAATATTATGTAAGCATAGAGTATACGTTAATAGGTTTGAATGTACTAAGTATATAGGATGAAATGCAGCAGGAGATAGGCAACACAATCGAAATGCATAATTAGGCAATGAATGAGCATATAACAATATGGCATGCATGAATGATACTTGAAGTAAACAAACTTATATAGAAAATATTACATGTATAGTAAAAGACCATGTTTATAGAGTCCAAGGCCTACCATCCCCTTGAAAAGGTGATAGAGGTATCAACCCCTTAATTGGTTAATGATTGTCACACCTTACCATCCATGGTGATTGAGATATCAACCCCTCAATTCGTTGATGTTGGTGGTTGTAACACCCTACTATCCATGGTGATTGAGGTGTCAACCCATGAATTGGTTGATGGTTGTCACACCCTACTATCCATGGTGATTGAGGCATAGCACCCCCTCAACAAGGTGTGGTCAACTTGCAATACTATAGATACTTTTCATGAAGTCAACACATATAAATATTACTTTTATCATCATAAAGTCACTTGACTCATAGGAATGCAATAGATCATCAATAGCTCAAGAACCCTTAACCGAACATTTTACCAAATACTTAGTGAGTGTGTAATACTAGTGTAAAATGATGCAATTCAAGAGTGAAATCATGCAAAAAAAAACTTAATGTAAATCAACCCACCAATACTTGGTAACACCCTCATGCAATATACATTGAAACCCTTAGCTAAATCTCAAAACAAATCATATATTCATAGCTCAAAATATGCTTAAACAATCACACTTTCACAAAGCACCAACATAGTTCATAATCAATTTATAGAAACATCCATAGATAAATTCACTTTAAATCACGTAATTTACTTATAAAAGAAGGTTAGGCACCATGGGTGTAAGGACCCAAGGTTGAGACCCACATACCTCAACTTTGGAGAATTCCTTGATGAAGATTGAGTTGAGAACTTGAAGCTTGAATGAATTCCTTAAGATTCAGAATGAGTTTGGGACACTTGATTTTTGAGTGAAATATTTGGCTATGTTCGAGAGGTTTTTGGGGAATGTCTTGAATGATATGAGGTTGAAAAGTGACTAAGTATAGGTATTTTTAAGCATAGGGAGGCTTAGGCCTAAGACCCCAAAGGCTTTGGACTGGACAAACAAAACTAGCAAAAAATTGAATAGGTCTGTACCCTGGTCGCGTCGCGCCAGGGGCGCGGATCAATTCTGGAAATTGTCATGTTTGGAAAAATTAAATTTTGATACAATTGCTCTAAAGATTGGGGTCAGACCCATTTCTTATTCAATATTTCTCCTTGATCAAGAATATGAGGATGGATTTTTGATATCACACATGAAATTTGAGATATATGAAAATTATGATTATGGCCATTTTTGAGGCACTTTTTCGGGCACCTTTTTGTGGTGTTTCATCAATCTTATTATTCGTAGATAATGGAGGTCACATGATGTCTCCTATGACATCTACTGCCGTTGGATCAAGTATGTATTGATTCTATCTATCTACTACAACTTGTTGGCCTTATGGTGGTTGTTTATTTGCCACACGTGGTGGTGGTAATGTGTTTTGGTTTTTCAAGTTAAATGCCTAATTCACAACATTATTGGTATTGTCTTGGGCCTTTATTATTAATGTTCTTTGTACTTCTAGATTGAGTGGAGTCAAGGGATTGCCTTGACTATGGTACTGGACATACACTACACTTGTGTGCTGAAAAAGAAACCAAAACAACAAAAATATGTAAAATAAAGAAATAAGGGTTAACTCTATAATTACCCTAATCAAACTAATCTAAAAGCCATAATCTCCAGCAATGACACTAAAATTGGATCACACCCAAATTACACCTCCCAAGGCTTTTTCAAATATAGAACCTAATTGTCATAACCCAAGCCTAGGTCTTAAACATGACATGGTGAATGGGAAACTCAAAGGAACTCCAAACAAGCATTCGAGCATATCTATCGCACAAACTTGATCATGGAAGCAAAATAACAACAATGAGAGACATAAATAAGGATAAAGGGGCTAAGGTAAGTCTTTGATAACTATAAAACATTCAAGAATCAAGATCATATAACAATTACATCAATTGTTCCAACAACACCTCTAGCATAGATTGGGCGGGGGCTAACACACTTTCCAGGCTCACTCTAATAGTATCAAAGTTCAACATAAAGAGACAACAAAGGTAAGAGTAGCATAGTTAGTATCCCTGAACTTGAGGAGTCACCACAAGCTTATCTTTTAGACATCAAAACTAGCCACATTGAGGAAGATCGTGAGGAGCTACAATTTCTACATAGTAACATCATGTAGGCATAAAGTATGCGTTAGTATATTTGAATGTACTAAGTATGAAGGGTATAATGCGATAAAAGACAGGCAACATAGTTCAAAATGCATAATTATAAGCAAGAGATAAGTGTAATAACAACATGGCACGCATAATCAATGCTTGAAGTCAAACATGCTTGTATATAACATATTACATATATAGGAAGAGACCATCATCATGGACCAAGCAAGCTATTACTTGAAGTCCAAGGCATGTCACCCCCTTGGAAGGTGATTGAGGTATATACCTTTCAATTGGTAGATGGGCATGTCACCCCCATCATAGTGGTCAAGGTATTTATCCCTCAATATAGTAGATGGGCATAGCACCCCCTATCAAAGTGGTCAAGGTATATACTCCTCAACATGGTAGATGGGCATAGCACCCCCTAGCAAAGTGGTTAAGGCATATCACCCCTTCAATAAGGTGTGGTCAACTTGCAACACTATATATACTTTTCATGAATTCAGTACATACATACAATCCCTTTATCATAATAGAGTCACTTAACTCATAAGCCATGCAATAGACCATCATTAACTCAAGAATCCTTAACAAGAGATTTTATTAAACACTTGGTGGGTGTGCAATGCTAGTTCAAAATCATGCAATTCAAGAGTGACATCATATGAGAAAACTCAATGTAGACCAATGCACCAATCCCTGGTAACACCCTCATGCAAGATATATTGAAACCCTTCATCAAATCTCATAAATGAATCATAGTTTCATAGCCCAAAATATGCATAGTCACAATAGACAACCCTATCATAGTATAAGCTTGAAATAGGTAGAAATATTTTTCCAATTAATATTTCTTAAAACCCCAACATAATTTATAATCATAATTAGTAATACATCGCGAAAGCATGCAACTTTCATAAAAGGAAGGTTGGGCACCATGGGTGAAAGGACCCAATGATTGAAACCCACATACCTAAAATTTGTGAATTTTCTTGATGAAGATTTAAGTAAGAAATTAAAGCTTGAATGAAGTTCTTGAGATCCAAAAATGAGTTTGGGATACTTGAATTTGAATGAAATATATGGCTACGTGTTACAGAGGGTTTTGGGAGTGTCTTAAGTGATATAGAGTTGGAAAATGACTAAGTATAGGTGTTTTTATATATAGGAGGACATAGGACCAAGATCCCCAATGTGTTAGGCCAAAAACTAATAAATAAATAAGTCATAAGACTGCTCTGTGATAGGTCCGCGTCATGGAACCAATGTGAGTAACTTCTAGAAATTGAAAAGTTGGTGAAAATGGAATTTTTCTATGGGTCCTCTAAAATTGGGGTTATACCTATTTTTAACTCAATTTTTGCCTGATGAAGAATTTGAAGTTGGATTTTTGATATCAGGCACGAATTTTGAGATATATGAAAATTATAATTATGGGCATTTTCGAGGCACATTTTTGGGGCGTTTTAGGGCATTTCACTAATAAAGGTTAGGATTAATTCGCTGAGAAGATAGTCTAGACATGGAATACTTAACCCAATTACAAAGAATTATGCAACTTACCTCCAGAAGGAGGGATTTATGTTGTAAAATGCAATCACTAAAACCTATACTAAGGACAATCTGAATGCAAGTATTAGTGATTTAGTGAGAGATGATAATTAGGGTATTATGTTCACCATTAATTTCTAATGCAGTATAACCTAACAATTATGACCTTTTTGATATGTATCATGCAGAATTGAAAGGTTATTTTCACCTAATTCCTAAGGCCAGCAACTAGGCAAATTTCACCGTGCAACTTGGGTCATCTAAGGGTGTCCATTAGTAACCCTTACCTTGGTCCCAGTACAACCATCCCTTGGTCTGTTCAGGTTGATTAGATAAGAGTAATCATATGGAATCCTATTATTTATCCCTTATCCTATTCATTATCCCCTTAGTACATCAAGTAAGAATATGACAAGTTCTAAATTTGTCCACTGTTTAAAAGCAATCAAAATGAAGTGATAAATAATACATGAATACACACTTTTCAAGGATTATAAATTATTTGATTTTCAATTTTTTAGTTCTTCATGGTTCTAATAATCTTAGTTATGGAATTGACTACTCATGTTCAATGTCTATGAATAAATCATGTTTGAAACTTGCATAATTAAGCACTTACAATAATGAATTGAAGAACGTAAAATCTAAAATCTCTATGTAAATAAAAATATCAAGATCAGAAAGTAAGTATAAATTGTATCAATTCAAAATCTCCAAGAACAACTCAAAGAAAAGCAATAGTATGTCCTCTGATAGTCCACACATCTAAAAAACAAATCCAGTTTATAAACATATAAAGTCAAATCATAAATGGACAAGGAAAACCAATTTCAAGCCCAACCACAAGCCAATGTATGGCTCGTGAACTGATTTATGGCTCGTGAACTGATTTATGGCTCATGGTTGAGGGTCTCGTAGACATCCTTCTAAAATATTGGGTTCTATATATGAGATAACTTCTATGACACATAGTTTGGACTTTGGGTGTTAGACCTCGCAGTCTTGCTAATTTCCTGAAACTCTTAGCTTTTGTTCTACAAACTAGTTTATAGGTCATGGAATGAACCACAACCCATCCTTTTAATCATTGTTTTAACTTCAAAAAATACTTCAACTCCGGATTAAGACCATGAATTTCATCAGCCAAGCCTAAGGTCTAGATGTGACAAGGCGAATGGGAACCCAAAGGGACCCCAAACAAGCCTCTTAGTATATCATTTACACATCCTGGGTCGCGGAAGCAAAGTGAACAACAATAAGAGAGTATAAACAAGGATAAAGGGAATAAAGGAAATCTATAATAACATAAATTATCCAAAGAATCAAAGCTCAAAGCATAATTACATAACTTGTCCAATAACGCCTCTATCATTGATTGAGGAAGGGCCAAGATAATATTCGATCTCACCATTTTGAGTATCAGAGTTCAACATAAGAGATAACAAAAGTAGGAGTGCAAAGCTAGTGTCCTCGAACTTGAGAACTCACCAATACATATTGTTCAAGATGACCAACTAGCCACCGGGAGGATGATCCTTAGGGGCTCCGGTTCCTACATGGTAACATAATGTAGGCAGAGAGTATGCATTAGCAAATTTGAATGTACTAAGTATGCAGGATGCAATGCAATGGACAACACAGTCAAAATGCATTATCATAGACAAGAGATAGTATATTAGCAATGCATGATCAATGCTTGAAGTAAAAAATGCTTATATGGAACATAATACATGTGTAGAAAGAGACCATCATCATAGACCAAGCAACCTAGTACTTTGAATCCAAGGCCTACCACCTCCTTGGAAGGTGATTGAGGTATCTACCCCTCAATTGGTAGTACCGGCATAACATCCCTCGATAAGGTGATTGAGGTATATCCCTCAATTGGTAGTACAGGCATAGCATCCCAGATAAGATGGATGAGGTATATACCCCCCAACATGGTAATATGGGCATAGTACCCCCCGATAAGGTGGATGAGGTATATACTCCTCAACATGGTAGTACAAGTATAGCACCCCCTGATAAGGCGATTAAGACATAACACCCTCTCAACATGGTGTGGTCAACTTGAAACAGTATAGATACTATTTAATTAAATATACATTCTTTTCATCATTAAAAAGTCACTTAATTCATAATCCATGCAATAGACCTTCAATAACTAAAGAATTCATAACTGGATATTTCATCAAACACTTGGTGGGGGTGTAATGCTAGTTCAAAATCATACAATTCAAAAGTGAAATCATGTGATAAAACTTGACGTAAATCAACCCACTAAGGCTTGGTAACAACTTTATATAAGGTACATTGAAACTCTTCATCAAATCTCATCACAGACCATAGATTCATAGCTTTAAACATGCTTAAATAGTCAATATTTTATGAAACCCCAACGTAGTTCATAGTAAAATTCATAATAAGAAGTACCATAGATAAATTAACTTAAAACATGCAATTTGCATAAAAAGGAATATTGGAAACCATGGGTGAAAGGACCTGAAATGCCCTTAAAAAGTGCCTGAAAATGTGCCGCTGAAGTATCCAAAATCTTAATTTTTAATATCTTAAAATCAATGCATAATATCAAAATTACCAAAACGCAAATTCTAGAGAGCTTTTCGCGCCCCTGGTGCTAGTATTAAATTTTGCCCAGATTTGACTTTGGCCCAAGAATTTTACGTCTTGGGCCTTAGTGTTCCCAAACGTGAAAATGCCTATACTTAAATATTTTCACCCTCATATATTTCTAAGCATTCCCCGATACTCATTTAAACACTTGGCCAATATTTTATCTCCTAAACTTAAGTCTCAAAACCCTCTCTGGACAAAGGATTTCCTCTCAAGCTTCAAGTCTCTATCTCTAATCATCATCAATTTCATCTCCAAAGCTAAGGTATGTGCGTTTCTTTCATGGATTCCTTTCACTCATTATACCCAAGCTCTTTTACTCCAAATTGCATGATTTAAAGTTGGTTTAATCATGGGTCTTATCTATTATAAAAATCACTGCACACTATGTTTGGGCTTGTGAAAT
>JAOTQJ010137960.1:36181-49079 GCA_025642045.1 Solanum sejunctum | reverse complement strand
CCTTCAAAGTGTTTGATGATATGTTCGGCTATGGTTTCTTGAGGAATTGAAGGTCCAATGTGTGTATTGTAGGTTGAATGACTAAATGATGATGATATTATGATGATGTAATGATGAAATAAATGTATGCATAAGGTATTCTCTATATAGTGTTACAATGTGACCATGCCCTACTCTGTGGGTTGCGACTTGGGTAACCTTGTTGGGGTTTTTTACCCATCAACCTTCGGGGGTTTGTACTTATAAACATACCGGGGGAGGGGTTTGTACTCTGGTACCATGGGTGGTAGGGTGCGATGATCCACTAACTTATCGGGTGGTTTGTACTCTGGCACCATGGATGGTAGGGTGCGATGATCCACTAACCTATGAGGGGGTTTGTACTCCAGCACCAAGGATAGTAGGGTATGATGATCCACTAATAGTTTAATGGTCTCTTCTTACACATATGTTCTATTCTATGTAAGCATGTTTTACTTAAGCATTAATCCTGCATGCCTTATTGCTACTATGTTATATATTGCTTATCTCTATGGATTTTGATTATTATGCCTTTATTTTGTTTCATTGCATCCTATATACTTAGTATATTCAAACATGCTAACACATACTCTATTACTACAAGATGTCACCATGTAGGAACCCGATGCACCGCTTGATCCTCCTCCTCCTCCACATAGCTAGTATGATTTCTATCAAGCTTGTTGGAGAGTCCTCTATTCTGGGGACATTACTTATGATCTCTTTCTTTGTATTAAGACTTTTCCACTTTGAGTTATGTATTGACAAAAGGCTGAGTCCGATTGCTTTGTCTTGGCCCCCGTTCTTAGCTTATATAGTAGAGGTGTTGTTAGACATGTTATGTTTCTATTTTGTGAGCTTTGACTCCTTTTGTCTTTGTTGATAATACTATGAAGTTGCCCCTAAGACCCATTTATCCCAATTAACTATTTGTTGTTGTATTATATTGCTTTCGCAACCAAGGATGTGTAATGATATGTTAAGAGGCTAGCTTGGGTTCCCTTCGGGTTCCTCAAGTGCCATGTCACAATTAGGACCTAGGCTTTGGTCATGACAAATTTTATATTAGAACACTAGGTTGTTAGATTCTAGCAGTCCAAAACACCGCATTGATTAGAGTCTTATTCATGGTTGTGTTGTGCATCACAACTATGAGTAGAAGGCTATGAGATGTTTTAGGAATTATTTCCCTTCTTTATGTTCTAAGTCATGCTATAGAGTTAAGGTAAGCTTTCCTCCCCTAATTATTATTCTTTTCATATGCTAGATCATGCCTTACATAAAGGGAAGACAAACCCGCATACCCGAGGAGCAACTGACCAATAGAGAGCTTAGGGATGCTCTCACCTTGCTTGCACAAGTGGTGGCTAATCAAGAAAACCAAAGGGCCCAAGCCCCTCATGCTTCTACATCGGCCTCTTGGGTAAGAGACTTCATGAGGATAAATCCCCTAAATTCTATGGTCAAAGGTGAGTAAGGACCCCTAGGAGTTCATTGATGAGGTCTACAAAATCGTATCCATCATAGGTGTGAGTTCAGAGGATAAGGTGGAGTTGACGGACTACCAAATCGAAGGGATAGCACAAATATAGTATAACCAATGGAAGGAGAAGAAGGGAGTTGGCTATGTGGTGCTTTGGGAGATGTTCAAGGTGGCCTTCCTTAATCGATTCTTTCCCCTTGAACTTAGGGAAGCTAAGTTGGTGAAATTTATGAATTTTAGACAAGGTTTCATGAGTTTGAGGGAGTATACCCTAAGTTTAATCAACTTTCAAAGTATTCTCTACACTTGGTGGCTGACTCGAGATCTAGGATGAATAAAATTACGATGGGTATTTTCGACTTGGTCAGTGAGGAGTGCCAATCCGCCATGTTAATTAGGTATATGGACTTGTCACATTTGATAAACTATGCTGAGCAAATGGAGGGGGAGAAGTTGACAAAGAGGAGGGACCATAAGGCTAAGAGAGCTCGTTTTGAGGGCAAGTTCTAAAAGGGTGGTTGGATCCATCAAGTCCAAGGGACCTCTCATGTTCATAATAGGGGATTAGTCAATGACTTTCCAAGGACCTAAGGTATTGGTGCGGTGATTCCTAATGAGGTGTGTCCTAGGTGTGGAAGGGGTTATAAGGGCCCATGTTTGAGAGATACTAATATGTGCTTTGGTTGTTGGGAAATGGGTCATAAAAAGGTGGATTTCCCTCGAAGTTGCAACAAGGGTAAGGAGGTTCCTCCATAAGGTGCGAATACGGTTCCTTTGGGCAGAGGTGGTCAACATGATAGTGCCCCAAGGCACAATCTATTTTATGCTTTGCATGGGAGACAAGGGTTTGATGAGATGCCCAATATTATTGTCGATATGTTAAAAATCTTTGACCTTGATGTATATGCATTGATTGATCTTGGTGCGACTCTTTCTTTTGTCACCCCCTTTTTTACCAAAAAGTCCCATGTTGACCAGGAGTTGTTATTTGAGTCATATGAAGTGTCTACTACTATTGGTGCATTTATTATTGCTAGATAAGTTTATAGAAGTTGTCCTATTTGCATCTTGTATAAAGTGTTGCCTTGTGATCTGTTGAGTTAAACATGATTGATTCGATGTCATTCTTGGGATGGATTTGTTGCATGCCTTCTATGCTTTTATTGATTGTAGAACATGTAGGATCAAATTTCAAGTTCCAAATAAACCTATACTTTAGTGGTAAAGTCAAGATATGGTGGTCAAGGGTAGGTTCAGCTCTTGCATTAAAGACTATAAGTTGATCTCGAAGGGGTGTCTTTACCATCTTGTGAGGGTTAGGGATGTGGAGTCTAAAGTCCTTCCTATGAGTCGGTTTCGGTTGTAAATAAGTTTCTTGATGTCTTCCCAAATGACCTTTCTGGTGTTCCTTCCAAAAAAGAAATAGACTTTGACATAGACCTCATCCCTGATACTCAACCCCATTTTTATTCCCCCTTACCGTATATGACCAACGGAGTTGAAGGAGTTAAAGCACTTGAAGGAACAATTGAGGAATTTGTTGGAGAAGGGATTTATTAGACCTAGTAAATCACCTTGGGGTACTCCGATGTTGTTTGGGAAAAAGAAGTATAGGTCCCTTAGGATGTGTATTGACTACCGACAACTCAATACAGTCACCATCAAGAATAGGTGTCCTCTTCAAAGGATTGATGATTTGTTTGACCATGGGAAAGGGGCTAGCCATTTCTCTAAGATTGATCTTTGGTCCTGGTATCATCAAGTGAAAGTGAGGAGTATGATATTCCCAAGACAGCTTTTCGGACTAGATATGGGCATTATGAGTTTGTTGTGATGTCTTTTGGGTTGACCAATGCCCTGACCATCTTTATGGACCTAATGAATAGAGTCTTTGAACCTTACCTTGATTCCTTTGTTGTGGTCTTAATTGATGACATTTTGATCTATTCTTGTGGTGAGGAGGAGCATAGGGCTCATTTGAGGGTTGTGTTGCAAAGATTGAGGGAGGAGAAATTGTTTGCAAAATATAAAAAGTATGAATTTTGGTTGAGGGAGGTTGCCTTCCAAGGACATTTGGTGTTGGGATATGATATTAAGGTGGATCCAAAGAAGACCGATGTGATTAGAAATTGCCCTAGACCATTGACCTCATCGAAAATTAGGAGTTTATTGGGCTTAGCAGGCTATTAACGGAGGTTTGTGAATGGGTTCTCTTCTATTGCTTCTCCTATGACAAAATTAACTTAAAAGAAGGCAAAGATTATGTGTTCCAATGAATGTGAAAGGAGTTCCCAAACATTGAAAGATAAGCTTGTGTCTGCTCCTATATTGTTAATACCAGATCGGCTTGAGGGATTTATGGTGTATTGTGATGCATCCCGGGTTGGTTTGAGTTTTGTGTTGATGCAAAATGGTAACGGAATAACTTATTCTTCTAGACAACTCAAACAGCATGAAAGGAATTACCCTACCCATGATCTAGAGTTAGCTGCCATTGTATTTGTATTAAAGATTTTGCATTGCTACTTTTGTGGGGTGCATGTAGATCTGTTCACCGATCATAAGAGCCTCCAATATGTCTTCACTCAAAAGGATCTCAACTTGAGGCAAAGGAGTTAGTTAGAACTTTTTAAGGACTATGATATTAGTGTGCATTATCAACTGGGTAAGGTAAATATGGTGGCGAATGCCTTGACTAGGGTGTCCATAGGTAGCCTAACTCATGTTGATAGTAGTGAGAAGGTGATGGCTAGGGAGGTGGATCGGTTGGCTAGATTGGGAGTTAAGTTTGAAGAGGAGGGTAATAGTGGTGTGGTTGTTGTTGATGGTTCTAAGTCTTCTTTGGTTGATGAGGTGATGGAAAAACTAGATCTTGATTCCTACTTGTTATAATTGAAGGCCTTGGTGAAAGAGGGCAAGGTGGAGGTTTTCTCCCAGGGGGAGAAGGTGCCCTTAAGTTCCCAGGTAGGTTATGTGTGCCGTGTGTTGATGGTTTGATACAAATGTTCCTTGATGAGGTCCATAACTCTTCTTATTCTATCCACCCCAGTTCCACCAAAATGTAATGGGACTTGAGGAATGTGTATTGGTGGGGAGGCATCAAGAGGGACATTGCCAAATTTGTTTCTGGTTGTCATACTTGTCAATAAGTCAAAGCAGAACATTAAAGGCCGGGTGGCCTAACCAAAGACAATGAGGTTCCTACTTAGAAGTGGGAAGAGATAAATATGAATTTTGTGGTTGGATTGCCAAAGACTAGAAAGGGCTTTGATTCAATTAAGGTTTGTAGTTGATAGGATGACAAAATAGGCTCACTTTCTACCGGTTAAGACCATATTTGGGGCCAAAGATTATGTAAGGTTATACATTTATGACTTGGTAAGGTATTATTGGGTTCCTTTGTCTATCATATCGGATCATGGGGAACAATTTAATTCACATTTTTGGGAGATCTTTCCAAAGTTGTCTTAGTACTAGAGTTCAGCTTTCTACGGCCTCTCACACTCAAACGGATGGCCAAGCCAAAATGATCATCTAAACCCTTAAGGATATGCTTAGAGAATGTGTATTACAAGTTAAACGTAGTTGGGATGACCATCTTCCAATGATTGAGTTTGCCTACAAGAATAGCTATCATTCTAGCATTGGCATAGCTCCTTTTGGGTCTCTCTATGGGCGACATTATACATCACTGATTGGATGGTTTGAGGTTGGTGCGATATATTTGTTAGCACTAGATCTAGTTATGAAGGCTCTTGAGAATGTTAGGATGATTAGGGAAAGGTTAAAGATGGCCCAAAGTCATCAAAAATCCTATGCCAGTGTGAGAAAAAGAGACCTTGAATTCAAAGTTGGTGATTGGGTCAACCTAAAGGTTTCACCCATGAAGGGTGTGGTCCATTTTGGTAAGAAGGGAAAGTTAAGCCCAAGATATGTTGGTCCTTATGAGGTCATGAGGAAGGTTAGCAAGGTAGCTTATGATTTGAGGTTGCCTAGTGAGATGGAATCGGTTCATCAGGTGTTCTTTGTGTCCATGTTGAGGAAATGTGTGGATAATCCAAATACCATTGTGCCTCTTGATGTTATGGGTGATGTTGAGGATAATTTGACATCTGAAGAGGTTTTCGTTAAGATTTTGGGTAGGCAAGTGAAAAGGTTAAGAAACAAAGAGGTGGCTTCCCTGAAGGTCCTCTGGAGGAATCAACAAGTTGAATATACTACTTTGAAGGCCGAAGTAGACATACAAAAGCTACATCCTTACCTTTTTCACTCCAGTCAAGCCTAAGGTATTGATCTAAATCGTTTTTTTCATCTCAAGTCTTAAGTTTAGCCCCTTGTCATTGCATATGTTTATGTTTGAATTGATAAAGTCATGATGATTTTACACTTCTGATGAAGTTTTTGAGATGATGTTTAAGTTCATTGTTGCATCTCTATGTGGGCTGAAATTGTCATATAGGTGCATCACATATATGTCTCTTCGACATTAGAGTACGAATGTTCCCAAGAGGGAGATATTGAAATGATCCCAAAAAGTGTTCGAAAATGTGCCTCGGAAGTGCCTAAAATCATAATTTCCATATATCTTAAAATCCATGCATGATATTGAAAATTCGACTTTATATTCTTGTTCAGGGGTCAAAATTACGAGGAAAAGGGCCTAAACCCGATCTTAGAGAAACTTATCAAAATTCAAAATTTCCCAAATGCAAATTCCAGAGAGCTTTTCGCGCCGCTGGCGGGATGCGCCAATGGCGCGCTATAGTGTTAAATTTTGCCCAGTTTTGACTTCGGTCCAATACTTTTAAGTCTTGGTACTAAATGTTTCCAAATGTGAAAATGCCTATACTTAACTATTTTTCACCCTCATATCATTGTAAATATTCCGCAATACTCATTCGAACACTTAGCCAATATTTTATCTTCTAAACGCAAGTCTCAAAACCCTCTCCGGATCTAAGGATTTCCTCTAAAGCTTTAGGTCTCCATCTCCAATATTCATCAATTTCATTTCCAAAGCTAAGCTATGTGGGTTTCTTTCATAAGTTGCTTTCACTTATGATACCCAAACTCCTTTACTCAAAATTGCATAATTTGAAGTTATTTACTCAAGGGTCTTATCTATTATGAAAATCACTGCACACTATGGTTATGCCCTATTTTATTATGTTTTGAGCCATGAATCTAAGACCTATTGAAAGGTTTTATGAAGGGTTTTGAATTTTATTGCTTGAGGGCATTACCAAGTATTTATTGAAGCTTTCACATTTAACTTCCTAGTAGGATTTCACTCTTGAAATGCATGATTTTGCACTAGTACGACACACTCTCTAAGTGTTTGACGAAATCTCCGGCTATGGTTTCTTAAGGAGTTGAAAGTCTAATACATGTATTGTTAGTTGAATGACTATATGATGATGACATAATGATAAAATGAATATATGTATAAGGTATTCTATGTATAGTGTTGGAATGTGACCATGCCCTACTCAGGGGTTGCGAGCTGGGTAAACTTGTTGGGGCTTTGTACCCATCAACCTTATTGGGGGTTTGTACTCATCAACCTACAGGGGAGTTTGTACTCCGGTACCATGGGTGGTAGGGTGTGATAATACACCAACCTATCAGGGGGTTTGTACTCCAGAACCAAGGGTGGTAGGGTATGATGATCCACCAATAGTTTAATGGTCTATTCTTACACATACGTTCTATTTTATGTAAGCATGTTTTACTAAAGTATTAATCATGCATGCCATATTGCTACTATGTTATCTATTGCTTATCTTTATGCATTTTGATTATGATGCCGTTTTATTATTTCATTGCATCCTACAAACTTAGTATATTAAAATGTACTAATGCATACTCTATGCCTACATAATGTCACCATGTAGGAACCAATGCACCGCTTCATCATCCTTCTAGTCCACGTGGTTAGTATGACTTCTATCAAGCTTGTTGGTGAGTCCTCCATTTCGAGGATGTTACTTATGATCTCTTACTTTGTATGAAGCCTTTCTCTCTTTGACTTATATATTGACAAAAAGGTGAGCCCGGTTGCTTTGTCTTGGCCCCTGCTCTTATCTTATATAATGGAGGTGTTGTTGGACATGTAACATATATATGTTGTGAGCTTTGACTCCTTTTGATTTTATTGATAATGCTATGAAGTTGCCCCTTATCCCCATTTATCCCGATTTACTACTTTTTGTTGTATTTTATTGCTTCCGCAACCAAAGGTGTGTAATGATATGTTAAGAGGCTTGCTTGGGGTCCCTTCGAGTTTCCCATGAGCCGTGTCACAATTAGGCCCTAGGATTGGGTCATGACAGGACCCAATGGTTGAAACCCACATACCGTAACTTTGGAGATTTCTCTTATGAAGATTTGAATGAGAACTTGAAGCTTGAGTGAATTTTTTGAGATCCGAAATGAGTTTAGGACACTTGAATTTGGGTGAAATATTTGGCTAAGTGTTAGAGAGGATTTTGGGGAATGTCATGAATGATATGGGGTTGAAAAATGACTAAGTATAGGTGTTTTTCTACATAGGAAGGCTTAGTCCCAAGACCCTAATGCCTTAGGTTGAAATAATAACAATGGCAACAAAATACATTTCTCTATGATGGCTCAGCATCGCAGAGCCAATGCAAAGGCTCACTGGAAATTGAAGATTTTAGAAAATAAAAGTTTTCTAAGATTGCTCTAAAATTGGGGTTATACCCATTTCTCACTCAATTTGCCCCCGATCAAGAATGAGGTTGGATTTTTGATATCACACATGAATTTTGAGATACATGAAAATTACAAGTATGTGCATTTTCGAGGCACAATTTTGAGTACTTTTTAGGGCATTTTAATGAACCTCCACATATGGATCATAGATCAAACTATGGCCCCTAAGTGGCCTTATACTATGCAAAAAGCTGCAATATATGGCAATCTTCACAAAAACCTCCTAAATTCTGTAATCCTGTAAGCACAACACACAAAAAAAACATCAAATATACTAATATCACATAGAGAAATACAAAATTCTAAGTTTAAAGAATTAAAAGAGTCATTTTTTGGTGGTACATACGTACATATGTGGGAATAAGACCAGAGTCAATGATAAGACCATGCGACCTATTACATGGAATCTCGGTATTGGTGTACCCTATTCAAGGTAGACTATACCTCGCCTTACTAAATCCTTCCCATTTTAGTGGATGGCTTTAACATAAACCTTATGGTATCCTTTGTATTTTGGTGTATGCTGTAAGTATGTGGATCCACTAACATAATACCATATAAACATATAATCATAAACCTATAGTGACATGGATTTTGAGACTTGAGAATTTATATAAATACTCTTGGAGATAGCCTCCCTCACACCAGCTCATTCGGCGGTAAGTCATATCCCATGGAATACATAATCATGCATATACATAGATTTTACACAATTTATACTTTGTCAAAATCATACTTTCATAGCTTGTAAAATAGGTATCATAACCTCATGAAAATATCTCATATCATAGGAATAGTACATTTACATAACTTTTCATATAGTGGGAATAATTCCCATCTTATCATCTTTTCATCAACATTAGGGGTCTTTAGTCACCATCATCATCATATCATCATTATTATCAAAACATCATCATCATTATTAAAACATGCTCTTCATACTTTTAATTATAATTTATGAAAATCATAACTTTGTCATGGTAAACTAGGGCAATGCGTGGGTTCATAAGCAATTGAGATAAAATCATGAAATTAGATGAAAATTATATAGGAATCATGTAATTGAAATCAATTTAGATCACTAGTAAAAAAACCCACATCAATTCAATAAACCTAATAATCATATACTTGAAATCAATTTTATTCACTTGAAAATCATAGAAATTATGCAATTCTTCATGATTCATGTATAAATAGGTATGATAATCATGTATTAATCATAATTCAACCATTTGGAATGTCATCATAAAAACTCATAAACATTCATGCTCAAACTTTGAGAGAAAGGGAGAATTGAGTTGGCCTTCATGGATGAATCTAGCCCATGAATGAATTCCTACATACCTCAAGTGTGAATCTCTAAACCAGAAGAAGAAAATTTTTAAAATTTCTTAGCCAACCTTCAAACCATAGCTTCACTGGAGTGAATCCCTAGAGAGAGAATTTTTGAGAACTTTGGAGAGGTTTATGAAAGTGAATGAGATAGAGTGAAATAGTAATAGGTTTTATAGGAGTTAAGTTGGTTAAGTTAGTTGGAAAGGTCAACACGATGTAGTTTAGAAGTTGAATTTATTAGACAGCCAAAATCCCTTTATTTAAAATCTACTGGATCCATTTACGAGACCCCATCCATGGGCTGTAATCTAATCCATGAGTTGTGCTTGGTCCTTGTGGAATACGTGCCACAAAATTTTGCTACTTGTAATTGTGCCTTCAAATCATGAAATAACAGTATGGTCCATAGTTCATTTTATTGACCATAAAGCCCTTCGTGGAACCTCTCTAGACTTAGAAGAATTTCCTATTCTTATGGTCCCTTTCACGATCGAGTCCATGAGTTGTGGTCCCATTCACAACCCTTCCTGTTCCTCATGGAGTAAATTCTAGTGACAAAACATTTAATCAACTTTCTATACATTCAACCATGAGACCTTTCTATTACCTGCGGTCTAAGAGCCGTAGATTATCTTGTAAAATTAGTCACCTAAAAACTTCACAACTTCTACATTTTTCAGGGGTTCAACATCTGAGGTGTTACAATATCTCCCCCTAGGGATCATTCATCCTCGAATAACATAAAATAAAGGTTGAGTAGGGTAGAAACATATAAATATGACAATCTAAACACTAAATGCTACTCAAATATCATTCAATAATAGTCTCATGATCACGCGTGCAGGCAATATAACAAGGAAAAACATATTCGTGAGAATTTGGAAGAATATATTTTATTAGATACCTTAGGCTTTAATGGAAGGAAAGAGGTAAGGATATAATTTCATCATGTACACCTTGGATTTCAAAGTAGCATTCTCAACTTTTTCCTCCATAACACTTTGATAGACGCCACTTCCTTATTTCTTAATCTGTTCACTTGCTAGTTTGATATCTCAATCGGTACCTCTTCATAGGTCAAATCCTCTTCAACAGTCACATCCTTCAATGGAAAAATAGAATTAGGATCACTAATGCCTTTTATTAACATGGTAACATGAAAGACCAGATGAAATTTAAGGACTTGAACCTCAGGAGGCCTTAGCAATACTTAAAAATTGGGTTTCCACCATTTTTGACCAAGGTGCCTTTCCAGGGTTACCTCGATGAACCATGGAGATGTGTACGAGCTGCAGGGGGAAACTTAGGGTAAATCTTATACATTTAGATATCTTTTGGTAGCTCCAACGAAGGGTCAGGGCGTGTGGCCCTCCATTGAGCCATTCATGGTTCGTGGTCCTCACCACTGGCCATGAAATGGGCTCATGGGAGCTGCACTTAGCTTGAGAGCAGTTGTGCGGTGAACGATGCCACCATGGCAACCTTATATAGGTTTTGCAACCTACCATAGCTTATGGTGTGGTCTCATGAAGGCCTAGTCCTTGAAATTTTCTAAGTATCAAAGTACCGTCTCAACGATAAGGCACCTTTCATGGATATTTATATGGTTCGTAGAGAAACATATGGCTTGTGAAGATCTTTTGTGGAGATGCCTAAGTTATATTTCAAGGCCCTTCCATTTAGGGATAGTCCTTTATCCTCTCAAGTCAGTTTCATACCTCTTATATCACTTCATGCGCTCCATAATACTTTGTTCCTCATACACTCGTTCAAATCGCTTATCCTCCCTTCAAGGTATAATTGAATGATATCCATGGGACCTTCAATATAAAGATAAATTCTCTTGCATACCTTCAATAAAAGCTTATTTATGTAGTTTAGGGTAATCATGTATCTTCTTTATCAAGCCAAGTATAAAGGAATTCCATTGGCTAAGCTTTTTGCATGAACCAATATAAGGGTTAACATTAAATGGTAATATCTCTTAGTACAAAATGATCTAGGTGGTCTATGACCTATCACATTCAATCTCTTTGAATTATATTTCCAACGCATCTAATTTCACCTAATTTCGAGTTTGGATCAAGAAGTTATGCCAATATATGTAAAGCCCATCCTTGTAGGGGCTGTGCCATGTTCCCTCTGTTTTGGCTAAGGAGACCACCATGGGATATTGTACGGTTTGTTCAAGATACCACGGTCCGTGGTGATTCTTCCATGATGAAATCCTTCAATTTTAGCTAATGGTTCTACCACAGGCACTTTGTATAGTCCGTGCAACTTTGTACAAATCATGGTCTTTCATGGGACCCCTGAACACTTTTTAAAATCCACTTCATTGATGTTTTTTTTTTAATTTTTGTTTATTATAAAGTTATTTATGAACTTTAACCTATTCTAAGCCCCTAAATCAGATTATACTCACCCTTTTACACTCATCAACTCTCCTTACACAAAGGCTCTAGAATTCAATTCCTAAACTCTCTCTTCAAGTCTTATGATTGGGGATTAAACCTAGGAGTTCAATGAGATTTTCAATTCAAGACAATTCTATCTTAATTATTATAGATTTATTAAGGTATATGAGATTGATTCATGGTCCCTCTCAACAATGCAAATGTTAAATATATTTTACTCCTTGATTATTGAATTTCAAGCATACTTTGAATATGAGTCTTTTACATTAATATTGATTTGACTCAATTGAAATGTGAACTGTATTTAATTGATATTTTAAACGTGATTTACACCCTAATATATAGAATTGCATTGATATTATGAAGGTTTGAATTAGCATGGTCCTTTAAATGTTAGATTTAAGAATGGGTAATCCCAAGTATGCTTTAAATGAGAATGTTTTCATGGATTTACTAGGATTTCATATTATATTGTGATTTTTAAGTATGGATCTCTATTGGTCATGCTATTCTCTCATTAGTCATGGCATATGCATACATGGACATTGATTTTCATGAAGTTTATAAAGTGGGTTAAGACCCAATTATGTTGATGATTATGAATATAAAGAAAGTATGGCTATGACATGACATATGATCATATAATGTCTATGATATGACTCTTTAAGAAATTATGTGTGTTTACACCAACATGTGCTAGTATGAATGAGCTATTCCTATGCATGAAGTATGCCATGAATTATGATTTGGCTCTTTACCCAAGTATGTATAGATATGAAGTATATTTGACTTTTAAGCCTAATTATGCATGGAAATGATTTAAAAGGACTTATGCTATTTTGAAAGCATGCATATGTATATGTATTCTTGTGTGATGATGATTTAGCACCAAGCGAACTTGTTGGAC
>JAOTQJ010137960.1:12323-36081 GCA_025642045.1 Solanum sejunctum | reverse complement strand
TATGCTATTTTGAAAGCATGCATATGTATATGTATTCTTGTGTGATGATGATTTAGCACCAAGCGAACTTGTTGGACGGGGGGTTTCTCAAAGGTTAGTACCCAAGTCCCATAACTATGTGCCAACGTAGGTTCATGTTTATGCCCCTCTAAGGGATGATTATGATATGAAAATCCTTCCAAAGATATAAGTTCATAACAAAGGTGGCCATCACACTGAAAAGATAAGTTCGTAATGTGTGGTGCAGGCTACCTTTGGCAAGTAGTCTACTTCATCCTATAGGAGGCTTTCATCAGGCGAATTCATGTACTAGCTCACATGGGTTTGAGATGTTGGTTAAGGTGACATACACATATGTTGAAGTATTTTGGCATTTCATGCGTCATAGATTTCCTGGAATATTGTATACTCCCCCCGTCTCATTTTGTGTGGTACCCTTTGACTTGGCATGGTGTTTAAGAAAAAAAGAAAGACTTTTAAAACTTGTGATATAAAATCATTCTTAGATAATTGTGTGGTTGAGAATCATTTTATTAAAGGTAAAAAGAAATTTTTAAAGGTAAATTATTTCTAAATAGAGTAAGGTGACATTCTCTTTGGGACGAACCAAAAAGGGAAGTGTGTCATATAAATTGGGACAGAGGGAGTATTATTCTTAAATATTTTCTTCTCTTTCTATATATATGTCCTTGTCATCTAACATTGAAATTTAGGTTTAACGAGTTCATATGCATTCCATGCCACCATACTTAGTACATTCAAATGTACAAAGGCATACTCTTTCGCTTACATGATCTAACTATGTAGGGAGTAGAGACTATCTTCATCCATATCTTGATGGTTAAGTTGGATTGTGAACTTTCTAGTGGTGAGTCCTTTACTCCAAGTACAAGATCCACCTTTTATCAACTTATGATGTTATATTCACTTATGTCTTTACTTTGAGGGTGATCGCAGGATATGTCTTGGCCCCTATCCTATTCTATGAACTAGAGGTATTGTTAGATATCATGTTAATGTCACCCAAGTTACACCTCCATTTAGAGGATAAATAAGTCTTTGTCAAGATACTGAAGCTAACCAATGTTAGGGTTGAATCCAAGGAATACGTAGACTCAAAGTAAATTCACAAATAAGCAATTCAAGCAATTAACCAACTCAATTCCCGAAGGGGAGGGGTGTGCAATGTTCAACAAGAAAATAAACTAAACTAACTATAACAAGAGACAATCAATAACGGAGAGCAACTAGGATATTGTGTTCCCCATGATTCCCCAACTTAGTATCCCCGAATAAACCAATTCATATCTAGTGTATAGTATGCAGGACAGTAATTTAAGTTCACCAAACCCTTTGTTTCAGTTGACAGGTGAATTTCACTATGTGACTTGGCCCATATCCATTGTGTGCGATACTAACCATTATTTATAAGTCCCAGTCAACCTTCCATTGGCCCAGTTCGGTTGATTAGACGAGAACACATCATCGAATCTTGTTAATCAATCTCTTTTCCTATTCATTACTACCTTGATCGGGAAAGTAACACTAGGCGAGTTCTAATGTTGGCCACCATTAGAAAACATGCAAAACAAAGAGAATTAATTAATAGATGTATATACCCAATTAAATAATTGCAAATATCCAGGTCTACTTTGTTAGATCTTCATGGTTGCCCCAACCCTAGTTGTAGATTTAGCTACTCATTCTATAGGTAGATAAAATATTTTGAATTAATAAAACATAACTAAAAAACTTGCCAAATTGAATTGAGAATCAAGCAAATCCAAAATTGATTGAGAATCACAAGATTGAAGATCAAATTAATTCACAAGTGTATACTCCTCCAAGTATTGAGGTCTCCAAGAACAAAACCCTAAAGGTACTGCTAACGATGTTCTCTAGTGTCCCCTTCCTAAAAATAACCTAAAAGTACCATTTATAGTAATTACAATTAAGTCCTAAAATAATAAAAAAACTAGTCGATGGATTCTAGGAAAGGTATTTACGACTCGTAGTGTCTTCTACGAGTCGTAATCAGGGTCTCATATTCAGCTTGAGATTTTGGACTTCTCTTCTACGAACCATCTTCATGACTTGTAAACTAATTTATTACTCATACTTCAGACTCGTAGGTTTCAACTACTTAAACTAATCCCTCTCTGAAAATTTTCATGAAACCTATCTATACTACTCGGAGAATGCTCTACGATTCATATAGAGCTCTCGTAGAATTGAACTTTAGATTTCACCTTTCACTAGAATTTGTAACGAAACTACCTCTTCGAACCATAAACTACTCTATGACTCATAGTGGGTCTCGTAAATCATCATAAACCAGAAAACTCTGCAATTTTCCTAAAGTCATCCAACCTATTTTCTTGCAAAACTAAACATAAAAACCCATAAAAACCATAAATGTCGCATTTGGAGCATATAAAATCTTAAGTTTTAAGCATAAAAAAGTGTTGTATTTTGACAATATATCAACACCCTCAACTTAAAATTATTGCTTGTCCTCAAGCGAAGACTCAATCTATATAGACAATATATTAACACACATACCTCAACTCAATGACATATATCATATACAATTCAAATTTAGATACCTACACCAGCTTTTCAAACAAAATCAGATAGTTATTTAGCAAACCAGTGTAAACTTGTGCATGTGACAATACAACTATGACAAGCAAGAGAATATCAATAGTCCACAATCACTAGATAAGTCAAATGCTAACAAAGCAATGCAAGTGTTCTTACAGAAAGAAGTCTCATTTTTGACACTTACTGATATAATTTCATATTTAGCTCTGAGACTATGGAAAAACACTCACCCTCACAAAAAGATATTCATGCATGATGACTAATACCATAGGCTTTCCCCTATACTCATGAATTAGACCTCAACTAACTAGACTAGAATCACTTTAGGACGTTGTAGGCTTGTAACGTAGGCTTAGAGGGCTTTGGTATGATATTTTGGAAAAATAGTAACTAAAGGCCTCCTTAAAACTATGGTTTTCAATGCTTTTGCATCGCCAACTTTGTCATTTTCACCTTGTTCTCCCCCTTTCTTTATTCAAGCTTGTTCGGGTGCTTTCTTCTCATTTTTCAGCTTTTTGCAATATTTTCACACATCAATTTTCTTTTTTAGCTCAATCTAAAGCATTTTTTTTATTACACTTGGTACATGCTTTTTCTTCTTTTTCTCCTCTTTCCTAACTCACCTTCTTATTTTTGTGCTTCTGTTTTACACCGGCCACCCATAACTTATGCTTTTAGCCTGTAGTGAAGTACACAATATCTATTTCCCAAACCAGGGCCACTTTTGTAGCCACCCTAAAATGACCCCCAAAAGTCCCAAAAAATGTGCCTCGGAATGCCCAAAATTTTAAATTCCATATATCTAAAAATTCATTTACTATTTTGAAAATTCGACTTCATATTCTTGTTTAAGGGATGAAAATTAGCGAAGAAGGGTCTAATCCAGATTTTAGAGCAACCGAATCACAATTTCAAATTACAAAAATTTCAAATTCTAGAGATGATCCGCAATAGTACCACAATGCATAGCTGTCATGGACATATGTTAATTTGGTCTTCGCGACAGGTCCGTATCACGGGCCTGCGTATTTCAATACCAGTGATTGCTATCTTGGTCCAAAGCTTTGGGGTCTTAGGCTTAAGTGTTGCCAAACGTGTTTTTACCTATACTTAGCCTTCTGTCAACATCATATCATCCTAAACATTCACAAATACTCACTCAAAACACTTAGCCATATTTTCACTCCCAAATTCGAGTCCCAAACCCTCATCCCAAGCTAAGGTTCTTCTTCAAGGTTCTTCTCCAAGATTCAAGCCTCCATCTCCAATCTTCACAAAGTTTATCTCTAAGCTAAGGTATGTGAGTTTCTTTCATGGGTTCCTTTCATCTATGATACCCAAGCCTCCTCCTTTTATTCAACATTGCATAATTTAAATTTGATTTACAAATGGGTCTTGATTATTATGAAATTCACTGCATACTATGTTAAAGCTATGTAAAGTTACGACTGTTTTGCTATGTTTTGAGCTATAAATCTTGGATCTATTGTAAGATTTGATGAGGAATTTTGATGTATATGTCTTGAGGGTATTGCAAGGCGTTGATTGATGGTTTTTCAATAGATTTTGTTGCATGATTTCATATCTAATTTGCATAGTTTTACACTACTACGTCACATCCTTTAAGTGTTTGATAAGATGTCCGGATGTGATTTCTTGAGGAGTTGAAGGCCAAAGCATGAGATATGATATGAATGACTACATGATGATGAAATGAGCTTATGTATATAATATACTTTATGTAAGGTGTTGCATTAGACCATACCTGATTTGGGGGGATAATAGCCCGGGTAACCATGTTGGGGGTTTGTACTTATCAATCATATGAGGAGTTTGTACTTCGCCCCATATTGATAAGGTGTGATTATCATCAACCATGTGAGAAGTTTATACCACACAACCACCAAGGGGTTTGTACCTTTAATAGCTATCTTGGTATCTTCTACACATATGATATCCTATATGAGGATGAGTTACGTAAGCATATTTTACTTAAGCATTGATCATACATGTCAAATTGTATATTATGCCTATTGCTTAATGTTATGCATTTTGGTTATGAAGCCTATCTATTGTTGTATTTCATCCTACATACTTAGTACATTCAAATGTAGTAACACATGCTCTATACCTACATGATGTCACCATGTAGGAACCGGTGCCCAAGTTGATCACTATCCTCCTCTAGGTGGCTAGTTCGGTGCTATTCAAGCTAGTTGGTGAGTCCTCCACTTCTAGGACTTAGTCTATATTTCTCCTATTGTTTATTTAGAGATTTGTTATTTATTCTCTATTTTGACTGTGAGTGTGAGCCTGGTTGCTTTGTCTTGGCCCCCGCTCTTATCTATGTAGTAGAGGTGGTTGGATATGTTATGTATCTATGATATGAGTTTGACTCTTGTCTCTTGACTATGATATTGTGCAAGCTTTTACCTTAGCCCCTTTGTCCTTATTCTTGCTCTTGAATGATTTTTTATGCTTCTGCGACCAATAATGTGTTATGACAAGGTAAGAGGCTTGTTTGGGATTTCCAATCGTCTTTGCCCAATCGTCGTGTCACGTCTAGGCCCTAGGCTTGGGTCGTGACATACCCTCAACTTAGGGTTTATGCCTAAATCAAGGTTCACAATGCTCAAGGAAAGACCAGGGCCAATTTCAAGGTTTTTAACTAGACAAGGTTAGGCTAATTAGATGTTTTAGAAAGAATTGGTAAATGTAAGAGTCAAATATTTAGAACTAAGAGTCAAATATTTGGAACAAGGATAAAACTTCATTTTGTTTGTCAGTTTAGGGTAAAGTGGACTAATTAAAGAACAAAGGCCTAAGATCCCTTCCTAATCCATTTAATCTAGAATTTAGATTAAAGTAATAGGGTAAGTTCTGAATAAGCACTAAATACATGAATCTAGCAAAATAAGCTCATACTCACATAGCATTGCACACATTATCGATAAGAAACTCACAGATCATGCATCATATCTCAAATTACCCTTAATTATCAAAACATGTTATATGCCATAAGTATTAGTACTATATGCTACAAATATTATCTAAATATCCTAAACATGCTGGTTCAATAGAAATTAAATATCCATAAGGCAAAAGAACATAGGCAAGAAAACCTCGGGATCAAAATTTGGTGTAGTCATGGACCATAAGCTACTCAAACTTCACTAAGGTCCATAACTACCCATACCCCATCGAAAAAGATGTGCATTGTTTCCAATGCACAAATCAAGCAAAAATAAAATGTAAAGGGTCAAAAACATACTTGGGTGCCTAAGCGCCATGGTCCACCATGGGTTGCCTCCCAAGCAGCGCCTGATTTATTATTGCGATACGACTTAGCTAGCTTGAGTATTCAAAGTTCCTCAACATCCTATTCCTCTACTGTCTTTACCCCTTCTGCATTTCCAAGGTATTGTTTCCTCTTTAGCCATTTACTTTTAAAGTTTCTCTATTTAGTTTTTCTACTTCAATGGCCCCATGATTAAAGACATATGCTACCCTGAAGGGTCCTAACCATCTAGATTTGAGCTTCCCAAGAAACATCTTTAGTCTAGAATTGTAAAGTAGCACCAAGTCTCCTGGTGCAAATTTGCTATTCTCTATGCAATGGTTATGCTGTACTTTTGTTCTTTGTTTATATAAACCTGAGCTCTCATATGCATTCAATCGAAATTAATCAAGCTTATTAATTTGGCTCAACCTAGACTTAGTTGCATCATTCATATCAAAATTAAACTTCTTTAAAGCCCACATACCTTTATCTTCTATCTCCACTGACAAGTGATATGCTTTCTCGAAGACAAGCTGGTAGGGAGCCATGCCTATAGGGGTCTTGAACACTATCTGGTATGCCCATAATGCATCATCTAGCTTCCATGACCAATTTTTCTAGTTTGCGTTCATAGTTTTGGATAGAATTTATTTGATTTTCCTATTGGACACCTCCAGCTATCCACTTGTCTGAGGATGATAGGATTTTGCCACCCGATGTTTTACTCCATACTTTTCAAGAAGAGCTTTAAAAAGTCTATTGTAGAAGTGATAACCTCCATCACTAATGATTACCGGAGGGGTGCCAAATTTTGAGAAGATGTTTTTTTTCCAGTAATGCAGTGACACTTTTTCCCTCATTGTTAGGTAGAGCCACAACCTCTAGCACTTTGATACATAATCCACAACAACTAAGATGTACTTGTTTCCATGTGAGCGAACAAATGTTCCCATGAAATTTATCCCCCACACATCAAATAACTCAATCACCAAAATAGGATTTAGAGGGTGCTCATGCTTGCGAGTAACCCCACCTTCTCTTTGGCACTTGTCACAAGCTTTGGCATAGTCGTAGGAATCTTGGTAGGTGGTAGGCTAATGATACCCACATTGTAAAATCTTGTGGGATGTTCGAATCCCGCTATGATGTCCATCCACCAATGATGAGTGGCATGCCTTAAGTATGCTTATCATTTCGACCTCAGGAACACAGCGACGAATAATCCCATCAGCATATACATAGAATAAGTATGTGTCATCCAAAAAGAACTTCCTCACATCATGCATAAACTTCTAACATTGATGTGTGTTTAAGTCGGGTAGCACAATAACACTCACCATGTAATTTGCATAATTTGCAAAGCAAGGTATCAGATCATGTGGTGCAACCAACACTCTCTCATCAGGGAAGGAATCATTTATCTCTAATCCATCTTCTAATCTGGATATGTTATTTGCAACCTAATTCTTTGTCCTTTTTCTATTAATGATATCAAAGTTGAACTCTTGTAAGAGAAGCATCCATCTTATGAACCTTGGCTTCACATCCTTTTTATCCGTCAAATATTTAAGTGTTGAGTTGTCTGTATGCCCAACTACTTTAGATCCCAACAAATATGACATGAAATTTTTGAATGCGAAGACCAATACGAGTAATTCTTATTTTATAATAGTGTAATTCTTCTAGGCCATATATAGGGCTTTGCAGGCATACTATATGGGATGTAATATCTTCTCCTTGTACTGTCCTAATACCACACAAAGAGCAACACCACTTGTATCACACATGATTTCAAAGGGCTTGGACTAGTCTAGAGCCACAATTATTGGTGCTGAGATCAACCTCTTCTACAACTCTTCAAAGGCTTGTAGACACACATCATCAGACACGAACTTAGCATCTTTCTCCAATAATTTACACAATGGGTGTAAAATATTAAAGAAGCCTTTTATGAACCTCAGATAGAATCCTACATGTCCCAAGAAACTCCTCATACCTTTTACTAAGATTGGTGGTGGAAGCTTCTCAATCACCTCCACTTTAGCTTTCTTGACCTCAATGCCTTTGCTAGATATCCTTTGTCCCAACACAATATCCTCTTTTACCATGAAATGACACTTCTTCTAGTTTAGACCTAGATGACTTTCTATACATCTTTGCAACACATCATGTAGGTATGTCAAGCAATCGTCAAAAATGCATTTACAACCATACTAAAGTTATCCATAAAAAACATCTATAGTTCTCTCTACCATGTTTGAGAAGATGGACATCATGCATCTGTGAAATGTTGTTGGGGCACTACACAACCCAAATGGCATCCTCATGAATGTGAAGGTACCATAAGGCCATGTAAATGTGGTCCTTTCCTAATCCTCTGGAGCAATGATGATATGATTATAGTCGGAATACTTGTTGAGAAAATAGTACCACCCTCTTTTCACAAGTCTGTCTAGCATCTGATTCATGAATGGCATATAAATTGATCTTTCTCTATCGAGGCATTGGGCTTTCTGTAATTGATGCACACACTCCATCCTATGCTTGCCTCATTTAGATCAATTTACCATTATACCCCCTTTCTTTGGAATAAACTGCACTGGGCTCACCTATTCTCTATTGGTAATTGGGTAGATAACTCTTGTATCCAACCATTAAATGGTGTCTTTGTATAAAACCTCTTGCATGGGAGGCTTTAGGCATCTTTGGTGCTCAATGCTCGACTTGTAGTCCTTGACTAACTGAATTTTATATATACATACCCTAGAGGGATACCAATAATGTCTGTAATAGTCCACATAATGACCTTGTTAAATTGTTTGAGCGTTGTGTCAAGGGCATCAGCTTGCTCATCATTCAAATCTGCAGTTATTATTACCTGCAAAGTGTTGTTGACTCCTAGAAATGCATATTTCATATGTTCTAGAAGTGTTTTCAATTCTAACACTAGTGGGTCTTTTTTGGAGGGCTTTGTGGGTGGTACCCGCCGATTCTACAAGTATAGCTCTAGTTTAGTTTGGCATCTAGGACCAAAAGACACCCTTAGAGCATTTACTATCTCTTAATAGTATGGGATACCATCACTACCAAAGTTTAACAATACTACCCCTAAAGTGTCAACACCCAGTCTAACCTCAAGTGGTACCTCTAGCTCAGCATCATCAATAATCTTGATAACCGAAACTACTCTCACATTATTGTCATTCCTTACTTTTTTACACATATTAAACATGACCTCATCCTTCTCAAATCTGAACTTGAGTGGACCTTTCTCCATATCCACAAAGGTGCAACCGGTAGCTAAGAAAGGCCTTCCTAAAGTAATAGGAACTTCAAAATCAACCTTATAATCAAGGATCAAAAAATTTGCAGGAAATATATATTTTTCCACCTTTACCAACACATCATAGAGTATCCCCATAGGTTTCTTCACTATTCTATCCACTATTAACAACCACAGTAAGAAGGGGTAGGGGCTCCCAATATAAACTTCTTGTAGATCCCAAGAGGCATCAAATTTATACTAGCACCTAAATAACATAATGCCCTTTCGAACATCACATCTTATATAGTGTAAGGTATAGTGAAAGCACTTAGTTTTTCATGCTTTTGAATTAAGGACTTAGTAGTGATAGCACTGTAATGTTGAAGCTCTTGAGAAAGCTCCTGATTCATAAGTGTACTTTTTGGTAGCCAAATCCCTCATATACTTTGCATAGCCCAACATTTTCTCCATACCTTCAATGAGTAGGATATTGATAGATAATTGCTTAAGCATAGAGAGAAAGAGCTTGAACTTGCCTTTTTCCTCCTTTTTGATTTTTTGAGGGAAAGGAGGAGGAGACCTAGGGACATACTTAAACTTCTATGGTGCTTCAACTACTTCACTTACCCTATCCTTGGCATAATCATTTCCTTCCACCACATCCTTATCTGTAACTATCTTCTCATGAACATCTTCTACCTCAACCAGTGTAGGAGGGTCAATGGTACTTTGCCATAGCTAGTAGTAACCACCATGCATTGCCCTTCATTCTTAGGATTTTTTATTGTTTTACTAGGCAATGTACTCTTATAACTGAGTTGATACTTGACCAAACTATTGTTTAAGCTATTTAATAGCCACAAAATGTGATTCTATCTTATGATTAATACTTGAAATGTCAGATTTCATGCCCTTTGGATTTTCATCATGTGTCTCGGCCTTCTTCAATAAGAGATAAAATATCTCCTCAATTCTAAAATTTCCTTTACATGCATCACGGTTATATGGCGGTACATATGGAACATTCTAAAGCCTTCTCTACATCCCCAATCTGTATCTGTAACCCTGTTCCTCTCAAAATAACCACCATGATTGTCTCTAAAAGCTCCATCTCTACCATAGTTCTGACCTTGGTTTCATTGACCTTGGATCCAATAGTCCTGATTGGACCCTTGGGCGTTGGTCTAGAAATCCCCATCTGATCAGTCACATAACAAGTGTCCTCCTCATAATATGGCTTCTAATACATGGGTGCATGTGGAGGCTGATGAACCACCATATTTCCTCTTCTTTGATTCTGCTTCATCATCGCCTCCATGCCTATGTGAATTTGAGCAAGATGTTGCATGATCTCTTTATTAATTTTGGCTTGCTCTGAACCTACACTAACGTTACATAAATCCTTCATTAAAGCTCTATCCTACTGCTCTCATACACGATTTATCTTAACCACTTTATCTATATGCTCTGCAATCTGTGCAAATGGTTGGTCTAGAAATATGCCTCCCATAACAATGCCAGCATAAGCCTGACAGTTCTCATCAAGGGAATGATAGAAGATCTCTACCAAAGTATCGTTGACTATCTTGTGATCAGGGACACTTTTCAAACATTTAGTAAACCACTCCCAAGTAATGCTTAGCAAATCACTAGGAAGTTGATCAAAGTTGTGATCTGGTCTTTCAACTTGAGCTTCTTCGACCAAGGGAAGTACCTTTACGAAAAGGCCTTCTACAAATCTGCCCAGCTAGTGATTGAACTCTGTGGGTGCTCAGATAGACATACACAGTATTGCTTAGAATAGACAATAGGAAAACATGAATTCCCAAAGCATCCATAGATAGATTCTATGTCCTTATCACACTCTTACAAACAAATGCCACCTTGTGCAAGTGGCTTTATAGATCCTCTAATAGTAAGCCCATAAATATCCCATGGTTCTGCTCCATCTAAAGTAACCCATTAAAGATCGTAACTTTGTTTTTAATGGTAGTGGTAGCAACACAATAGCCCTAGTCACATTCATAGCCATAGGTTCATCCTATACTAATTCCATTGATAAGTATTGGCGTCGAACTCCCGAGGTTGTCGAATGTTCTCTACAGAAGGTGGATTCTCATCCCCATAATTTTGGTTCAAAGTTGCATCATTAGTGTTCTTGGCATTTCTTGGGATATTCTTCCAATAATTTGTTAGATCTCGAGATCAAGTGGAGTTAAGGGATTGCTTTTACTCTGAGTGTTAGCATACACTACTAGTATACCTTGTAAAGAAACAAAAACAAAAATAAAAATAAAAGTAAAATAAAGGAAACTAAGGATTAAAACTCAAATTACTGAATGAATCAACTGAAATCTAGGTATATTCCCTGGCAACGACACCAAAATCATTTATGTCGCCCAAGTTACACTTCCATTTAGAGGATAGAGTGGTCATTGCCAAGATATAAAACCTAACAAGATTAGGGTCAAACCTAAGGGAATACATAGACTCAAAGTAAATTCATCAATAAGCAATTCAAGCAATTAACCAACTAAATTCCATGAGGGTGGGGGTGGGGGGGAAGGTCTACAATGTTGAACAACAAATTAAACTAAACTAACTATCACAAAAGACAATCAATAATTGGGAGAAACTAGGGTATTGTGTTCCCCATAATTCCCCAACTTGGTATCCCCGGATAAAACAATTCATATCTATGGTAGAGCATGCAGGATGATAATTTAAGTTTACCAAGCCCTTTCGTCCAGGTGAGAGGTAAATTTCACTATGTGACTTGGCCCATCTCCATAGTATGCGATACTAACCATTACCTATAGGTCCCAATCAACCTCCCTTTGACCCAGTTCAGTCAATTAGATGAGAACATATCATCAAATCTTGTTAATCAATCTCTATTCCTATTCATTACTACCTTGATCGGGAAAGTAACACTAGGCGAGTTCTAATGTTGGCCACCATTAGAAAACATGCAAAATGAAGAGAATAGACTAATACATACATATAGCAAATCAAAGAATTGAAAAATATTTGGGTCTACTTTGTTAGATTTTCATGGTTCCCATAACCCTAGTTTTGGATTTAGCTACTTATACTATGGGTAGATGAAGAAATTATTAATTGAGAAAACATAATTAAACACTTACCCAATTTAATTGAGAATCAAGCAAATCTAAAATTGATTGAGAATTACAAGATTGAAGATCAAATTAATTCACAAGTGTATTATCCTGTATTGAGGTCTCTAAGTAAAAACCCTAAAGGTACTGCCTAATGACGTTCTCTACTGTCCCTTTCCTGAAAAATAACCTAAAAGTACTAGTTATAGTAATTACAATTAAGTCCTAAAAAATAGAAATACTAGTCAGCGGACTCTACGAAAGGTATTTATGACTTGTAGTGTCTTCTACGAGTCATAATTAGGATCTTATATTCAGCTCTTAAGATCCTGGACTTCTCTTCTATGAACCATCTTCACGCCTCGCAAACTAATATATGACTCGGACTTCAGACTCATAGGCTTCAACTGCTTAAACTTATCTTTCAGGAAATCTTCACAAAACCTATCTGTATGACTCATAGAATGCTCTACGACTCATATAGAGGTTCGTGGACTTGAACTTTAGATCTCACCCCTCACTGAATTTGTCACGAAACTACCTCTACAATTCTTAGAGGGTCTCGTAAATCATCAAAAACTAGAAAACTCTACAATTTTGCCCTAAAGTCATGCCAACCTGATTTCTTGCAAAACTAAACACAAAAATAAAAACCATAAATGTGATATTGGGAACACAAAAATCTTAAGTTTTAAGAATAAAAGATGTATTTTGACATAACATCACATGTAAACTCTATGTACAGGCTTGTTATATGTTATACTATTTTCTTATGGAGACTATGATTATGTCTAGCTCATATTGTTGATGTTATGATGATATATTCATGATGAGATACAGAAATGTGGAAAGCCCTAATTACCTTCTATCCCCATAGTGTGAGTATACTTACCTCTCCCTTATTCTTTATATGCAATGTGCTATGTGAATTAATGCAAATCCTAATCCCTATGGCATCCATATAGTATAAGTCATACTTACTCATCCCATAGAATTATATGTTTGATGTTTAATTATGCGCTTCTAAATTGATGATATGTAAGTGGATGCTTGAGGCTTGTTTAGGACTCTCGGGTTCCATGCGCCATGCCATTCCTTGAATCTAGTCTCAGGTTGTGACATGAACCATGGCTAGCTCCATAGGCAAATCAATCTCATAAGCTACTTTTCTAATTCTTTTAACAATCTTATAAGGCCCAACATATATTGGACTCAATTTTCCCTTTTTGCCAAAAATTATTACTCTTTCCATAAGTGAAACCTTCAAATACGCCTAAACGCCCTCATCAAACTCAAGGTCTTTTCTTCTAACATCAACATATGATTTTTGATGACTTGGAAAGCCTTCAATCTTTTCCATTATGACCTTCACCTTCTCCATGTAATCAAGTACCAAATTCAATCTAATTAAAGGACATCTATCTAGCTTCAAATCATCCCATCAGTCACTTACACCATCTACCAGATAAAACATCAAATGCTGCCATATCAATACTTGACTAAAAACTATTTATCATGACTTGGGCCGAGGGCCTAGATGTGATATGGAAAATGAGAAGCTCGAAGGCAATCCAAATAAGACTCTTAACATATTATTTGCACATCCTTGGTTGTAGAATATAAAAAACAAACATTCAACAAATAATTCAAAGGGAATATAGGCTAATGGGGAATGAGATTTGTATGAATCACATAGCAAGCAAGTGCTAATGGAAGGGTAAGTTTGACTCAAGCAAGTGCTAAGGGAAGGGACTTTCATAACTTTCTATCATCATCAATAACATCACCTAGGAGATAGGGACTAAAGGATAAGTTTCCATAGAAACTCAATCATAGTGAAAAGAGTGCATAGAATAGCATAGTATGATATCTAATGACACCTCTAGATATGAATAGGATGGCGGCCAAGACATGTCCAAGGCTTACCATCAAAATAGAAAGTAAAGTACTAGTGTCTTAACATAAGTAAGATAGACATAAATATTGTTCTCAAAATGGAGGACTCACCACAGTAATAATCTTTACGAATCCAAGTGAGCCATATGAAGGAGGACAAATAGGATCTCTACTCTCTACATGGCTAGATCATGTAGCCAAAGAGTATGCGTTAGTAATTGGAATGTACTAGTATGTGAGATGCAATGCAACAATAGAAAATAAGCTTCTTAACAAGATGCATAATCATAAACAATAAAATGTAAGATTAATATGACATGCATGATAATGCTTTGAAGGAAAATACATGAACATAACATCCTATCATACATATATGGGACGTAGACCATAACCGACATATAAGACCAAATAAGCTACTACTTGAAATCCGACATAGCTTCCTACGTTGGTACGGGGATTCTGTTTGCCAGGTAGAACTCCATCTTCACAGCATATGCATTGTAAAATCATAAAGATGGATTATGTGGATTCACTAGCCTAGCCTATAAGGGCTCTTATTGTGGCACATAGTTAATTCAAAAAAGTAAAATTTATATAAGGACCCTTTAGGTCGAGTTGCCACTTTCTAATCCCATTTGGTGCTAAGTCATTGCCATGAAATACATTTATAAAATGTATGCAGAATCATATATATATAAGCATAATGATCCAACATGGGATCCATCTTTGTTGAGAATTTTCCTTTCACCATCATCATCATTCATTAGACATTAAGTCATTCCCACGAAATATATTTATAAAATGTATGCAGAATCTCATATATATATATATAAGCATAATGATCCAACATAGGATCCATCTTTGATGAAAATTTTCCTTTCACCATCATCATCATTCATTAGACATTATCATTCACAATTTGAGATCATTCATCATTAGAAATTTTGATATGATAATTAGGTGGACTCATGCATGCAACTTTAAATCATGTAACTCAAGAGGACTATGACTGAACAAAATAAAATTCATCAATTTAAATCATTCTTAAGACAACCTATCAAATTATACATACCATCCTCGAATTTTAGATATAAAAACATGGAATTCATCGTAACATCATAGTATCGTAACTTTCATAACTTGAATTTCATCAAATAAGTCACAAGAGAAACACTTGAATCAATTTATGCAATTTCATACAATAGATATAACTTCAACATAATTCATAATTAAAAGGAGTAATAGAGTTTACCCAAAAGAATTAATCATTCAAACTTGAAGATATGTAATAATAGGTTTCTGGACTCCATGGGTGGAAGAATCCATGGATGAAGGAACCAACATACCTTTTACACTTTGAAACTTGAAGAAGATGACTTGAAAACTTTAAGAATCTCTTTTTTGGAGTTTTGTCTTCTATGGAAATGACTTGATCTTAAAGAAATTTGAAATAATTTAATGGAGGATTTTAGATAAAGGTCGAGAAGATTGAGAGATACTTAGATAGAGGATTAAGTCGAAATAGAAGAGAGTTTTCATGCTTTACATATATAAGGGTGTTGAGATAGGTCCCAACTAACTTTCCAGGAAAGAAACGAAACTAAAAAAATTTTGAACTAAGTAGGACCAGAGGTGCAACATGGACTTGTCGCACACCATACTAGTTTGTGAAATTTTATCAAAAAATTTTTTTTTTTTCATTATGGATAACCTAAAAATCAAACGTGACACTTTTCCTATATAATTTTGCCTCCTAAAGAAAATACAAAGTCAGATTTGCAAAAATGCATGACTTTTATGATATTTAAAAAATACATTAGGGTTTTTTCGAGCTACGTTGAGGGGTATTCCAATATCTCCCCCTTGGGAATATTCATTCCTGAATGTTAGGGAACTACACTTGAGAGCAATGACAGAATACTTTCCATTCTTGACATGAACGAACTAATGTAACGTAAATATCATTTTTATAAAAGCTTAAACATATGCATCAAAATACCATTAAAATATGATATATTGAGTATGAATATAAGTAACTTAACTCTAAGAGATGAATTTCATGACTTGAAAATTTAAACATGATCATCTTATTAACTTAGGCTTGAGCAGATGGAAATGATAGGGATATCATTTTATCATGTCTGTTTTCGCTTCCCAAGTTGCACTTTCAATTTCTTGGTTATTCTGAAGGACTTTAATGGATACTACATCTTTGTTCCTCAATCTCTTTATTTGTATATCTAGTATATCTACTAAAACTTTCTCATAAGTTAAATTCTCCTCAATATTCACATCTTCCAATGGAACAATAGAACTAGGGTCTCCCATGAACTTTCTTGACATTGAATCATTGAACACCAGATGAATTATGTTCATCTCCAATGACAATTCCAACTGATATTCTACCTTACCAAACCTTCTCACAACCTTATAAGACCCTAGATACCTAGAGAACAACTTCCCCTTTTTACCAAATAATACCATATCTTTCATAGGTGATACTTATAAATAAACTAAATCATCAACATTGAACTCAAGTTTCGTTCTTCTCACATCGGAGTAGGACTTCTATCTACTTTGGGCTACCTTTGATCTTTCCCTTATAAGATTTACTTTTTCCATGGCACCCATAACCTAGTTTGGTGCAATTAAATAAATTTTCGCATCTTCAAACCTTTTCACCGATGACCTACGTCTTCTCCCATATAGGGCGTCAAATGGTGACATCTCAATGCTTAAGTGATAGCTATCGTTGTATGCAAACTTGATGAGAGGTAGATGATTATCCTAACTTTCCTTTAATTTCAAGATACAAGCTCTCAACATTTCTTCCAAATTTTGAATCATTCTTTTTGCTTGCCCACTGGTTTGGGGATGAAATGATGTATTTAACTTCACTTTAGTACCAAGACCTCTTTGGAAAGATTTCCAAAAGTGGGAGGTAAATTGAATATCATGATCCAGCAAAATGGACAATAGAATCCCATTCAACCTCACCAACTCTTAGATATATAACTTGGTGTAACAACCCCAAAAGGTACCCCAAAATGTGTCTTGGAAGTGCCTAGAATTGTAATTTCCATATATCTAAAAATTCGTGAATTATTTCCAAAATTCAACTTTATATTCTTGCTTGGGGGACAAAATAGAATGGAAGATGGGCCTAACCCAAATATTAGAGAAACCAAAGCAAAATCCAAAATTTTAATGTGCCAAATTCTAATGTGTACTACGCATTCTTGCGCAACACGCCTCTGCGTTATTTTTTTTCCAATTTTGTTGTCCAGTGTAAGGCCTTTGACTCTTGGGACTAAGCCTTCCCATATGTGAAAATACCTACACTTAGCTATATTTTGTTTTTATATCATAAAAGACATTCCCCAATACTCACTCAAACACTTAGGCTTATATTTCTCTCAAATTTTAAGTGCCAAAAGCCTCTCTAGATCTTAAGGAATTCAGCCTAACTTCAAGTCTCCTTCTCTAATCTTCGTTAAGTTCATCTCTAACGCTAATATATGTGGGTTTCTTTCACGGGTTCCTATCATCTATGATGCCGAAGCTTTCTTTTATTACAAATTATATGATTTAAAGTTGATTTGATCATGGGTCTTGTTTATTGTGAAATTCACTGCACACTATGTTGGGAAATATGAAATTGTGGCTAATTTACTATGCTTTTGGTTATATGTCTTTGATCTATATTGAGATTTAATGAAGGGTTTTGATATATATTGCTTGAGGATGTTACTAAGTATCTATTGATGGTTTTACATTGGATTTTCTAGCTTGATAACACTTTTGCATTGCATGATTTTACACTAGCATTACATACCCACCATGTGTTTGATAAAAAGCCTTTTTAAGGATTCTTTAAGTTTTGATGATATATTGGTTGAATTATGATTCAAGTGACTCTATGATGATGATGAACTTTCTAAAGATAGGTTTAAATTATAGAAATATTGATGATGTTCTAGGGCCCCTTTCTTAAGATTATACCTATTCTAAGCTTTTGATGTTGGTGTTAATGAAAGGGTAATGCTATTGATGATCCATTCTTATGGTTGAAGTCATGCTCACTATTTTGAGGTCAATGATGTTGAGAGCTACTCGTGTCATGTCTCTATGTTTATTGCAAGTTATTAATGTATGACTATCTTATATATTCTGTGATATTAGACTTAGCACCAAGTGGACTAGAGGCGAGTCCCCAAGTCCTAGAACTACATGCCAGTATAGGTAATGGGATTAGAGGTGAGTCCCCAAATCTCTAAGAGGCGACTATCCTAAATATGAGGTCTTGAGGTGGGTACGAGTCTGGGCTTCAGGCGAGTACCCGATTACAAGAACTAGAGAACGCTTAGGCATTAGGAGGTGCACTTTGGCAAGTAATTTCTCCCCTTCTTTGATGTGGGTTTGACATTAGGATTCTGACTTATAGCTCGCTTGGTCTTATTTTATGCCAGTTGAGGCTTCTTCCCACATTATGTATTATGAACTATACAAGTTTATTTGGATTGCAAACATTGTTTTATTTATTGCTTATGATTATGCATTTACCTTATGATGCCTATCTCTTGTTGCATTACATCTTACATATATTCAAATATACTAACATATAATCTATGCCTATATCATGTCACCATGCAGGAACCAATGCATCGCTTGATCAGTCTCCTCCTCTACGTGGCTAGTACAATTATCTCTCAAGCTTGTTGGTGAGTCATCCATTTCAGGGACGTTGCTTATGATCTCTTGGTATGTACTAAAGCTATCTTTCCTTTATCTATGCATTAACCATGATCCTGAGCCTGGTTGTTTGTCGTGGCCCCTGCTCTTATCTATGTAATAGAGGTGTTGTTGGACATGTTACTGATCTATGCTATGAGCCTTCACTCTCTTGTTTCTTGATGTTATGATATGAAAGTTTACCCTTAGTTCCTATTCCCTTGTTTATGCTTATATCTAATTGTCATTTTATGTCACGACCCAAGCCTAGGGCCTAGTCGTGACTGGCGAATGGATAACCTAAAGGAACCCTAAATAAGCCTTATAGCATATCATTACATATCATTGTTCGCAGAAGAAATTAAAAATGACAATAAGGGATAAGCATAACAAGGGAAATTGGGACTACGGGAAGAAGTTAAACACTTGAATAATAAAAACGAGTAAAAGCTCAAGCATAATAAATAAATTTTCCAACAACACCTCTTGACATAGAACTTAGCGGTGGCCAAGATAAGTAACTGGGCACACCCTCATAATAATAATCATAGGTATCTCAAAATATATAAGATGCAGTCTAAGCATAAGTAAGATAGAAGATAGATATTTTTATCGGATATGAGGATTCACCAAAAGCTAACTTGAGCAATTCGTCTAGCCAAGTGGAGGAGGAAGGTGATTAAAGGGAGCTCTGGTTCCTACATGGTAACATCATGTAGGCATAGAGTATGCGTTTGTATGTTTGAATGTACTAAGTATGTGGGATGCAATGTAATAAGAGATAGGCAACATGGCCAAAATGCATAATAATAATCAATAGATAGCGTAATAATAATATAGTATGTATGATTAGTGCTAAAGTAAAGCACACTTGCCATTCGCTCAATTTGTATAGATCATAATACATAAGTGTAGGGAAAAACCTCAACCAACAAAGAATAAGACCAAGCGAGCTACAACTTGGAATCTCGATGATTACCCCTCACCAATTAAGAGGTGGTCTACCTGCCAAGGTAAACCATACTTCATCTGACAAGAGCCCATCCCTTTTCATAGAAAAAACCTTCCATATGGGAGCCCGTCCAATTTTGTAGAGGATTTTATGAGTAACATCAACTTATGAGAGGCCATCCCCTTTTTGATTAAGTGGTCTTCCTTATGGGAGCCCGTCCGATTTTGGAGAGGATTTTATGAGTAAAGAAGATTTTATGAGTAACTTCACCTTATGGGAGCCCATCCTTTTTCAGATCAAGTGGTCTTCCTTATGAGAGATCGTCCTATTTTGGTTTAGGCATTCCATAGTAGAGTGTACTAAATAGATCCAATAGTATAGAAAGGGTATAACATAGTCCTGTGGTGGCACCAAGTTCAAGGAAAAAGAGAACACACTCTATCCATCGGTGTTAAGTCTAACCCATGGAATATATAAGATAATCATAGCTTTATAATATTAGCGAAAAAAAGCAACATGACACAAGTAGCTCTAAAATATCCTTGACCTCTAATGGTGAGCAAAACTTCAAATTTAAGAATATTTCATCATCATTACCCTTGGATCAACATCAACATTAAAGGGGCTTATAAGAGGTGAAATCTTTAAGAAAGGGCTTAAACCTAGATTTACCACATCATCAACATTTCCATGAGTTAAACATATCTTTAGAAAAATGATAATCATCATGGATTCAGTTGAATCATAACTCAACCAATAGACTATCAAAACTTAAAGAATCCTTAAAAAGGCATTTTATCAAACACTTGGCGAGTGTTTAATGCAAGTGTAAAACCATGCAATTCAAGAGTGAAATCATACAAGTAAATCCAATGTAAAACACTCAATCAATACTTAGAACACCATCAAGAAATATACATCAAAACCATTCATAAAATCTCACAATAAATCATAGATTCATAGCTCAAAACATGCTAAAACAACCATACTTTCATGAAACCCCAACATAGTGTACAGTAAAATTCATAATAGTTAAGACTCATGAGTAATCCAACTTTAAATCTTACAATTTTAGGTAAAAGAAAGCTTGGGTATAATGGGTGAAAAGAATCCATGTAAGAAACCTACAAACTTTAGCTTTTGAAGAGACCTTGAAGAAGATTGGAGATGGAGACTTGAAGCTTGGTTGAATTCCCTAAGATCTGTAGAGGGTTTTGGCACTTTAATTTTGAGAGAAATACAAGACTAAGATTTTGAATGAATATTGGAAAATGTCTTAGGTAATATGAGGGTAAAATAAGGCTAAGTATAGGTATCTGCATGTGTGGGAACACAGAGGCCCAATACTTAAATGTCTTGGACTAAGTTAAAAAAATGAACAAAAAATAGCCAAGGGCATGTTGCACCAACAATGAGAAAAGCCCTATGGAATTCGACTTTTGAAATTTGAAATTGTCAATCATTCGCTCTAAAATTAGAGTTAGACTCTTTTCCCCCCTAAATTTGACCCCGTGAACAAGAATATGAAGTTTGATTTTTGATATCATAAATGAATTTTGGGATATATGTAAATTACAAATTCTGGCACTTCCAAAGCACATTTTCGAGCACTTTTTTGGTCATTACAATATCCCCCCCTTGGGAACATTCATCCCTGAATGTCAAAGAAATGTATGTGAGAAGAGTAATCATGAACAAATTAGCCTCAACAAGAATGTAATAATACATTTAAAATACTATTTTCAAAACATCCACATAAATGTCAAAAATCGTCATGAACTTGTTAACATAAACATGGATTCATGCAAATGACATAGGAGCTGAAACATAAGGCTTGACATATGATCATAAGCTTGTATAGAAATGAAAGAGACATAGATATGGTTTCTCCATGCCCGCTCCCCAAGAGACTCTTTTGACTAGATTAACCTTCCAAAGAGCCTCAACAAACACCACATCCTCATCAACCAACTTCACCCTTCCTTCCAATACCTCCACCGAGATCTTCTCCCAACCCAACTTATCCTCCACAACACCTATAACTTCAAGGAGTTCTATAGCACTAGAGTCGTCAATGCATCCCTTCAACCTAGAGCATATTAAATTGGGCAAACCATAACCATATATATAGGCAACTCCCATTCATATGCAACCTTACCAATCTTCCTCTACACTTCATAAGGACTGATAACCAAAAGTCATTTGTCAACCTTAACCACGCCTAGTTCACTTGGTACCATGAACCACCATCTCCTCCTTGGGGGACAACTTCCACTCAACCATCCCTCACTAAGACCTCCAACTCTATCAAGACGAAAATCAAAGCCTCATTTAACTAGACCATTCAACCATAGAATATTCGGAACCATCAAAGCCACTACACCACTACTCTCAACCTCACCCAACTTAGTCAACCAGTGAACTCCTCCAACCACTTCTTATTATCTTCCATTCACTCCTATCATATTTAGAAAACAACCTCTCATCCCCCAAGACTTGCAATACTACCCCAAATAATTTACAAGCTCTAATTTAATCAATGCACCACCACTGGAGACAACCACAAATATGTCATGGTAGGGTTTTAAGACCCTATTCATGAAACCAATAAATATAGCCGGTGCATCAGATAACCAAACAACTCCACCAATACCCAAAAGCTCACTTCTATCCTAAAAGGACACCTAGGACATCACCTACCCTTATCCTCACTTGGGACGAAACTCGAACCACAATTCAATATTATAGTCAACCAAATCAATCATCTATCCCTACCATCATATTACAACCTTACGAGCCCTATACTAATCGAAAATATGATATGCATGTAGCTAAACCACCTCAAGCCCTCCAATCCATCAACCAAATTCAAACAAGATCACAAGACAAGACTTTATGCAATAAGAACATGGAGCACCCTTATAAGCCTTTCTAGCATCAATAAACCCACATAATCAAATCTCACTAGCAAAAAAGGACTAACGAAAGAAATACCAACTCCTAGAACCATCAAAACATGCAAAATAAAATCAAGGAAAATCTCCAACTTACTGGTAGCATCTTCAAGCATCTCATCTCTTCCTCGACTTCTTTGAAGGGCATAGAACCTATTTTGTCTAGAAGCATCTCCTTGGCCTTGAGGCCGACCATCTCTACCTTCGATTTGAGCATTGTCACAAGAGAGATGAGACAAATGCAGCCGGATTGCTCGGAAGTTATTTAATGGCATTAATCTAACCCAGTGACCCATTTCACCAAATCTAAAGCAAGCATTAGAGTTCCTCCAACGTGGGCCATCATGGTTTTTCCTACACGTAGAGCACTTGGGCTTGGGCCCTCCACTATTACCACCTTGGCGTCTAGGGTTATCATTAGTAATCCTTCCATTAGGAGCATTGCAAGACCCTTGGCCTTGATGGAACTAGTCATCCTTAGGACCTTGGTACTTACCATCAATACAGGGCCTCTTGGACTCTCTACTCCTCCTCTTCCTCAACTATTCCAATTCTAATTATTCGGTAAATGTCATCAAGTGAGATAAATCCAAGTCGCTAATCAACATAGCAAACCATCACTCCTCATCCACCAAATTAGACACTTCCATCATAAACTTGTTCATTCTAGCCCTTGGGTTGGAAAACAAGTGAGGATCATATTTTGAGAATTGGTTAAACTTGAGAGCAAGCTCCCTCACACTCACAGATCCTTGCTTCAAGTTTATAAACTCCACCAATTTAGCTTCCCAAAGCTCAAGATGGAAGAATCGATCATGAAAGGCCACCTTGAACTCCTCCCACAGAACCATATTATCAACCTCTTTCTCTTTCTTCCATTGTGTGAACCATATTAGTGCCACCCTCTGAGTTGGTAAGATGCCAACTGTGCCTTTTCTTCCAACATCACACCCATAA